>JAYESA010000012.1:167666404-167783904 GCA_036927795.1 Iris macrosiphon
CCACTTGTGAATTATTGTTCATATTACAACGTACGTATGTGTTATGGTTTCCATATATTGGAGTCTCCATATACATACGCTGACATGCTTACGTATTCCTAGTCCTACGTATTTTGGGACTGGGACGTGACATATTTTTGTGGTGGCCCATTGTCACGCCCAGTCCCAAAAATACAAGGGACCAGACCACGTGGTAATAGCCAGCTGTCACGTCTCCGAGGATATCCCAATTTAATAGATTCTAACGAAGAGTGCTACGCTGTCCCAAAATACTAACATGTCCAATATCAATCAACAACAGGAAATCTAATCTCATCGATAATATAAACAGCAAGAAGCACTAAAAGAAATACTGGAAATAAACCTCAGTCTCAAATATCATAGTACAACCAAGAATGTCTGGTGGGAACAAACCCACTACTATGATAAAATAAAAGTACTGAATGACAGATAAAAAGAGTAATGACTAGGGCATCTGCTGACTAGATAAAGATGCTCCCAATCTGATGGTAGCACCTCTAGCTCCTCCGCGGTAGCGTATCTCGTCTCCTGTCCTGGGCCGTACACTGTGGAGTAATATGCCTCGTCCAAATCTGGAAAGGTACCAAGGTCCTCAGAGGGACGTAACATGATACATAGAAGCATGCCATATATATAAATACTGAATAAAATAAATAAAGGGTGTGCTAACCATCTAAGTGAATGCAATGTGAGGACAACTTTGGTACGTATGGATAGGCGTAGGCATAACGTCCATACCACTCCATAGAACGTGGAAGCTGCATAGTATATATAACGTCTATATCGCTCCGAAGAACGTGGTATCTACATAGAATATAACAACCATATCGCTCCGAGGAACGTGGAATCTGCATAAAGGGAGTCATTGGATCCGTGGCTCCTCCGGATACTATGGATTCTAATGTGTGTATCCCATACACCTACTAATTGTCCTCCCCGCCCAATGTAGATACACAAATCGAATATTCGACGTGTATACCACGTATCTATATGCCAAGTCTCTACAATCATACAATCCTGAATTACGTACTAACCGTGATGTATGTCACACGTACCGATAGCTAGTCGAGTACGCAAAACCGCATCCCAACATGAATTTGTCACCATAAAACGTGTAAGAGTGTCAGGTCTCGGAAGATATCAGAATATCCTCCCCATGGGGTGAGTCTACTAGTGACTAGGTCAAGTACACTACTCATCGACGCATTCGTCGACTGCACCCGAGTCAATCTCGGACGCGCACAGTTGTATAAAAAAAACAACAAAATAATATACAACATATGCATAATTTAAATTAGACAGTAAATATGGCAAGGTATCTTGCCTGGGTCCTCAAGCTGTGAATGCCAATAGTCTGCTCCTGCAGTGTCTCCTGGCTGGTCCAGTGACCCTAAACATATAATATAATATAGCAATCTAGCATCAGACACTAAAGCAATACATACACAAACTACGACGCTGCTCTTAGATACTGACGCAAGGGTCACGGCTGTTCGACTACAGAGTTGCGTGTGCACGTAGCTAAGATGTACACGTGCCCTGTCCTCAGTTACCGTGTACCTCACGACAATAAATTACCGAAGTTATGGGTTTACGAAACTACTATGTGTTGTACAATTACCCGTCCTTATTTCCCATGTTAAGTGTACTTGGTTAATGTCTAGGTTTTATTGGTGAAATATAAGTCTTTAATAACAAGTCCTGTTATTAGGGTATTTACTAATTTATTTATTTCTAACTAATCTAATTAAACATACTTGCATACACACATATATATGTTTTAATGTTATTTACTTGTGTCCATACAATGACACACGACACAATCGACACGATGACACAATGCCATAACGATACAACTACGAAAAAAGGAAATAAGGTGTTTACCTAATCGTGGCTGAACGAGGGGGGGGTCCGTCTCGTCGACGTGCACGCTCGCCGGCGGTCGGTGGAGCTCCAACGTCGAGCAGCAACCAACGGCTGCAGCGGCAGCATCAGCCTGGCAGTGGCGGCTTGGCGGTGGGGGACGGTCGGCGAGGTGGTCAGGAGGTGGATGGTGGTGTTGGGGTGGTGTTGCCGGTGGAGTCTGGCGGCAGAGGGAAGTCGGAGTGGGGTGTTCGGTTGGTTGAGGTTGGTGTTGGTGCGGGTGATGTTGATGAGGGTGGTGGTTGGCGGTGGTGTAGGTTGGAGTGGCCGACGGTGTTGGGGTAGTGGAGACGGTGGTCAGGCGGGTGGCGGAGGCGGTCAGTAGTCCGGTGGTGATGGTGGTTGAGGATGATCTGGGTAGGGGAATCGGTTGGCTAGGGTGGTCGGGTTTGATGATGGTGAAGGGGATGGTGAAAAGGGTGGTGATGATGCGGTGGTGCGGCGTCTTAGGGGTGGTCCGACGTGGACAGCAGGGGTAGGCGGCGGTCGTGGCTGTGGGGGTGGCGGCCTGAGGTGGTGGTGGTATTGGGAAGTCGGGGAAGGGAAAAGGGGTATAGCCTTCTGCTAGAATATAGGAATCCTTGTTGTTAGGATGATAATTAGGGTAAAATTCCTACTAAGAATACAACTACAATATTAACACATCACTAAGTTTAGAATACCTAATGAACCCTAACATCCCTTACCTGTCAATTGATTGACCATTATTCCTTGATATACTTATGAAGGACTTGAGAGTAGTATAGACACTACTAGGATTAGTTAGAAATTTGACCATATTGTTTGACCCTAGTATTGAGAAACCAATAGAAATCCAAGGTTGAATATTAGGACTAAACCAAACTTTCATAGTGAGATAATATAAGAGGACTATAAAATTTAGCTTCTTTTCTTGATATTAGCATAACAGTACCTTAGAAAGCCAAGAGGAATGAATAAAAATTTCTCTTGATCATACCTCGAACACAGAGATTAGTATACCACCTTTTTCCTCAGGAAATCATGATATTATCAAGAGTCTCTCTATTTAATTTTATATCTTGTTCCTCCGAAACCTTAACGCTCGCTATTTGTGCGACGACTAAATTTTTTTCCTTCATCTTTCAATTTGTGCCACCTGACCCTTCTGATTGTAGGCCAAGTGATTTCTTTTATGTTATGATATATAGTTTTCTAGGATTATAGTTGTTAATCTTGAATTTTGAAATTATGTGCTTAGTAGTTAGAACTTGATAGTTTGAGTTGTTCATTTAGATTATGATTTTATGATTATACTTTAGTTTTAAATCACGTAATTTGTACCCATATCTCAATACAGGTTATATCCTCTTTCACTTGAGAGCCAGTAACTTCTCTATTGTTAATATTAACACTTTTGTTCTATAAGCACTATGATTAAGACTAAAGATGAACATTACCTATATAATGTAATAGGATACCTTAATAAATACCAAGATCTTTTCTTCGTATACCCCAATAAGAGTTTCTACTTTATCCCCACAAGGCAGTTACAGTATTAGTTGATTCTTGTAAGTTGGGTAGTATGCCTCACAACCTAGTATCACATAGTCCTTTTGACCCATTAATGAAGTGTAATTGAATGACATTAACTATATGCTAGCATAAGACGATAGTGTTTATCTAGACTGTAGAACTTAGAGGCCCATACCCCCATTTGGTCGACTAGAGACTTAGACAATGAGTTAGTATGGCAATTGTAGAGGCACAACACCGGAAGAGTCTTATCTTCTTGATGAACTTGAATTATTTTGTACCTTCCTTCATCATAATCCAGCGTACTTATATTTTCTGGACTACCTCGACTTATGCTCCTATTATAGCCTAGTTTTATAAGCTTATTCTTTATCGAGATTGTTCATGACATATGTATTATTGGGGGGCCCACTCTAATACATTTGTCTATTTAGAATCAGTGTATTATGGTCTGATCAACCTTAGTGCGCTTGGTTCGCTCTCCCCATGACTACTTTACATGGATTGAGATATAGTTGACTCAACATGTTAGATGAATATACTTGCCCTCTAGATATGTCAGAGCGTATCCTATCATTTACATAACTGTTCTGATATGAACATGCGAATAGGAATTTACCAAAATAGGATCTCATCCGCATCTGCCCTGACAACTCCCATTTGAATTCCTTAATCGCCTTGAACCCCGTACTTATATTATATCACCTCCTCCTTGAATTCTTTATTACTGTTTTTTATCTTTCCCTATTTCGGAAAGACGAACGCTTGTGCTTGATATAAGTTTGATACACGAAGAGTACTAGATATACCCCATAGGCCAATCGCATTACTTTGTGACTATCTTTTGTAATTAAGGGCACATCACATGAGATATGTTTGGTGTTAAAATTTTTGAGGATATATTGAACAACACGATTAAATAATTTGAGAAAGTCTTTCTTAAAGGTATAGTCTTATGTGATAGATCGATAAATTCTAAGTTGGGTAGAAGTTGCATTGTCAACTTGAGGTAAATTTGTTTTAGATTGTGATCAAGTAAGATAAGATTGAGAGATTTAAGTCATTTAATTTTAAATTTTTTTAGAAGAATGATTAAAATGATGATGATTTAATAAATTTTGAAATCTTGATATTGCGAACCAAATATTTATACTTTGAGCACATGCTTTAAATTTTGAATATTGGAGATTGAATTAACGATTTAAATTTTGAGAAAAAAATAATAGAACTCTAAACATGAACATTGATGGATTGAATTCAAAATTTTATAGTTTGATGATTTAAATTAAAAGTTAAATTTGAATGTTGGATCACCTATTTGAAATGTTGAGGATGGAAATTGAATTTAAAATTTTAAAGAGTACAAAATTTATAAGTTAAAAATAGGAATAAGAATTGATAAGAATTTTTTATTATTTAAAATCTAGAGGAGATTATGATAGTTGGAAATTGTGATGTAAATTTTGATGTGGGATGTCATATAGATTTGAGTTAGATTTGGATGTTGATTATTTAAAAATCGAGAAGAGATTACGATAGGTTAAATTTTGATTTAAACAGTGGTTATTTTAATTTTGAAGTGATTGCGATAGATTTGAATAGATTTTGTTATTTAAATTTTTGGAAGAGATTGCGATAGACTTGCCTTATATGCGAATGTGAAGGATTAGCAAATTATGCCTTATTTTTAATTTTGATGACGAAATTCTTTTAAGTTGGGTAGATTGTAAACTCTCTCACCCAAAAATTGGTATCTTGTGTGTATTTTATATTTCTTGTATTTATTTTAGATTATTTTTTTAAATCAAATAAAACAAATAATTTTATTAGGATACTTCACCATGGTTTGGACATTAATGATATAGGATAGCCCCAAAATATGTATCGCCCTTCATAGGAAGTAGCCTACATAGGAGACACTACCTGTAAGATCTTTTTGTGGCACAAACAAATTCGATCCCTTGGCATTATTATGAAATTACTGTAACAACCATAGATTCTTGTGTTAAATATTTAGATAATTTATATATATAATTTATTTGTGGTTATTTTTTAATCCCAACTTCCTGCCATTAGCATCCCATAATTCTCCATGCCAAATTAGGCAATTTCTCCTTTTTGTAAGATGTGCATATTATTTACTATTACCTATTTTATTGGATATTTATTTAGTTATTTACTTAGTTAATTAGATAATATAATTATTTGATTTATTATAACTAGATAAATATCTAATTATTAATTATAAAATATTTCATAAAATATTTTGGGTGTAGTATTTTATTAAATATTTACAAAGTAAATTTTTCTAGAATTTATTTTGTGTGCAAATATTATTTTAGAATTTTTAACCTCATCTATATATGTAAATATATATGTTAATAAATATATAGTTAATAATAATAATAACAAGAAAAGATAATAATAATAGTAATAATAATAATGATGATAATAATAATAATAATAATAATCATAGTAATCATAATCATAATCATAATAATAATAATAATAATAATAATAATAATAATAATAATAATAATGTTGATAAATGGAAAAGAAAAGAAAAAAAAAGAAAAGAAAAGAAAAGAAAAAGAAAATATAAAACCTAATCCTATACTAATCCGAAACCAACCTATACCTAATTCCTAACTACCCCAGCAACAAAACCCAGCGAACACCCTGAACCCGCGACCTCCCCCTCTTCCTTCCTCTCTCTCTCTCTCTCTCTTTCTCTCTCTCTCTCTCTCTATATATATATATATATATATATATATATATATATATATATATATATTAAAACTAAATATCAAACCCTAACCCTAATCTCCGACCTCGACCTCAGCGCCGACCCCCCCTCCCCGACGTCGACGCCCACCGCCGCAGTCGCCGGCGACCGCCCCGCAGCATCCGCGGGCCGCCCGCGCACGGATGGCAGCAGCAACGTAGCCTCAACGCCCATATTTCACGGTATTGTATCTCCCTCATCTTTGATCCTTTTCTCGAGCGATTTGTCCGTATACGTTCACAACCTAACCCTCTAGGATTTTCCTTCAAGCGGGACGAGTTTTCGTGCCTTGGATTGGTCGAAAAATCGACTGAAAGTTGGCCGAAAAACTGTCCAAAAATAGTACAGAATTTCGACCCAAACTCCCATGTTCATGCCCAATTTGCCACCAACCTGTTTAATATTTTCAAAATCTAATTAAACGATTTTCTTCTCAATATAACCGAATTTTTTTCTATTCTTTTAGTTTATATTAATTTATTTTATCTGTTAAATTATTCGACATCCAAAATGACCAAAACTTGATCTTTTAAAACTAAAATTTTATGATACGGAGTGCGCCACACCAAACGGGACCACCTCATCGCATACCTATTGTACCGAAAGGCGCGTATGGTATATCCTGACGTGTGGGCTTTCACGAAAGTTGATTCGGACGTATGTGCGCGTCGAAATCAACCCGTAAAAAGTTCCCGTATCGTAACTTTTGCAAACCATCACCCCACTTTGTGTACGCTCGTCAAAATGCGACGAAACTTGGGCTATTAGATTCGTGGTATCACGCTGGTCCTGTGACCCAAGTTTTACGTAATTCTGAGACAGTTGACCGAGCCGCCTATTTGTAGGCCCTACAGTTTGACTTGAAGGATGAATTTGTGATCGGCTCACCGAAATCCAAAATTAGATATACCGTTGAGTTTGTATCGTCGATTAGAATTTGTTTTATCCCATTTAGAGACCTTTACCTCTGGCACGCATTTTGGTATAAGTTGGCCCACATGTGGACCGCTTTGACCAAAATTATCGTTTTGTCCCTGTGTCCAAATTGGACGAAAGGGTAGACTTTTCTGACTATCTCGCTTATTCTGGGAATGTTGGTGATGTTTATTTCAGCATCCGAAGACGTTCATTCAGAGGCCATAGTTTCTGATCCTCTGTACTTGACACCTGGACGTTTACACTACGCAGCTTCTTGCTAGGCAAGTATACCTCGCCATTGTATTGTAATTTATATTCCATATGGTGCATGCATTTTATTTCTGTTATTTAGTTCATATATTTTAACTGCTATATAAATTGCGCGTCCAAGAATAACTTGGGTGCAACGACGGTGGTGTCGTACCTTGTCTTTATTATATATTATGCATGTTGACCTAGTTTTACGAGACCACCACATAATTTGGAGGCATAATTGTATTTCATTGGTCGTGACACAGTTGTTACACGAGTGTGAGTCTCATGTAGGACACAAACTTGCGTATTAGGTTGGCCACCTGTACGTGTGGGACGTGCAATAGGGAATAACTGCTAATAAATTTGTATGCTAGAAGACTTAGCAATTATTAGAGGTACCATCGTGTCATGGATATGGCATGAATAGAGCATGGGATGGGAAGAACAATAAGTAAGGCGTATGGGCTCCTTTGTAGTTTTCTTCTGTAACCCGCACGCTCTGCCGGAGATGCGTGGTATGATGACCCCTATATTATCTACAGGCGGCCTCTGACGTTCAAAAGACGTCATACTTTTTAGGCCCCTGATTCTCCGAGAGAATTATGCCAATCCCATTTTAGCCAGATAGCCCACGTGTTGGAAAGTTGTTCTCAAAGTGCATTCACATAGGCGGTTAGACAACCCTTTGGATGTTTATTTTTAGTACTTTATTGGCATGCTTCTATGTATCTTATTACGTCCCTCTGAGGACCTGGTCCCTTTCGAGGTATTGACCATCATGACTATTCGCAGGAGCACGGATCAGGACTTGCTACTCCATTCTCTTTCGAGGAGGTCTTCTCTTCAAGCCTCATTGTTCATTAGATGTACTCATTTTGTTTCTCTTATATTCTAGTTTGGTAGTGAATTTTTCTCCACCCAACTACTTGTTCTTATCAAGCATCTTATACTTAATTCAGTTATATAGTTGATTGGCTATTCATTTTTCTTTTATTTTGTGGATGAGATTTAGTTATGCCATGTGACTTGTGACAATTATAAACCACTTGTGAATTATTGTTCATATTACAGCGTACATATGTGTTATGTTTTCCATATATTGGAGTTTCCATATACATACGGCTGACATGCTTACGTATTCCTAGTCCTACGTATTTTGGGACTAGGGCGTGACAGACTACCATCCAGACTCTAGAAGATATGCTTTGTTCATGTATCCTTGACCTTGGTGGTTCGTGGGAAGATCATTTTCACTTGGTCGAATTCTCCTACAATATCAGTTTCCAAGAAAGTTTCCAGATGGCCCCATTCGAGGCACTATATAGCCGAAAGTGCAAATCTTCTGTGTAATAACCCATTTCGCATCAATACGGATAGCCAATTCAAATAACACAAGTGTGATAATCTGTCCCGCTTTGCTCAGTGAGAAGACTCACTCGAGGCAAAGAAATTCAAACTTGGCCCTTCAAGAGTTCAGACTTAGACTTGCAAAGGCCCGTTCGGAGTATCGCTCAGCCAAGACAAATCGTCGCTAAGGTGGGTGGCTACGATGTACCTGTCTTTGCTTAGCCTACACATCTAATAACTTGGACGATACATGCTAGTCGCTAGGCAAATCACCCGTTGCATGCTAATAGGAATAAAATATACCTAGTTAAGGGAATTGTCCCATCTTGTATTTCTTGTGTTAGAACATGAAAATAATATATGCTAGTCGCTAGGCAAATTTGGACCAATACAGTCAATTCCGAATACTTGGGTAACCTTCTAGCTTGGGATATCATTTTTGGTATATCTAGAATTTATATTTTGTAAAGTGCTTCATTATACAATGATTATTTATTCTAGTTTAAATCATATTTGGAGTCTAAAATGACCTATACCGTATTCAAAATCAAACCAAATATTATAAAGACATCCGTACAAGACCTATTTGCTTTCATACATGTCATGACCCGCACCCTAAATAGGTATACGAGTACGTGAACAATACTCAGCCTATGCCGCAGCATCGGCGGTAGAATACTGTTTGGGTCAACAATACTATATAGAATCTCATACCAAACATATAAGGTACCTGTCATGCTATCTCAACTCCAATTGGAGAAATAATATGGTATATTATAATGAAACTAATATTCAATCATAATATCAAAGTAGGGGAAGAAATAGCACGATATGGAATAAAGAAAAAAAGTACAAGAGTCACAAATACATCTACAAATTCGCAATATAAGTCTAGGCACAAAGTAACACCTAAAATAATAATACAAGCAAAGAGTCTAAAATAAGACTAATACAATGTCTAACAATATAAGTCTAAGCCTCCTCAGTCACTAGCACTAGGTTCTCCTGCTCTAGGAGAGTATCCTCTAATGGTTTATCGTCCTATGGCCCATAGTAAGTGGAAAACTGCTCCTTAAGCCAATCATCTAAAAAATATATCCAATGAGGATTGGAGCGAAGTACAAAACTCTGGGAGAAGTTCCAAATACATGGTAGAACATATATGACAAGTAATAGAAAAGAATACAAAATAAACTAGCAACTAGGAAATGTAAATGAACCGAAGTAAACATATAATGTACTGGAAAGGAAGAACATACAATAAGAAATAACTGCAGCTAAAGAAAATAGATAAAACTAGCTAATCTGCTTTAGAGTACAAGCTCGTTATGTGATCGGGTTAGGTTGAACACGAATATAAAATGGTAACTCGATTATACGTGTGATATGTAATCGACATGTACACGAATACACTAGCTTGATCACATAACGAGTGTTCATGGACGTTAGGTCGGAGATTAGGGTTAGGGTTTGATATTTAGTTTTGATATTTAGGGTTTGATTAGGGGGGGTCGGCGCTGAGGTCGAGGTCGGAGATTAGGGTTAGGGTTTGATATTTAGTTTTGATATATATATATATATATATATATATATACACACACACACACACACACACACACACACACACACACACACACACACACATATATATATATATATATATATATATATATATATATATATATATATATATATATATATAGAGAGAGAGAGAGAGAGAGAGAGGGGGGGGGAGGTCGCGGGTCCAGGGGGGTTCGCTGGGTTTTACTGCTGGGGTAGTTAGGAATTAGGTATAGGTTGGTTTAGGATTAGTATAGGATTAGGTTTTATATTATCCTTTTCTTTTCTTTTTTTTTCTTTTTCTTTTTCTTTTGTTTTTCTTTTCTTTTCCATTTATCAACATTATTATGATTATGATTATGATTATGATTATGATTATGATTATGATTATTATTATCACTATTATTATTACAATTATTATCTTTCTTCTTCTTATTATTATTAATTATATATTTATTAACATATATATTTACATATATAGATAAGGTTAAAAATTCCAAAATAATATTTGCACACAAAATAAATTCTAAAAATTTTTACTTTGTAAAGATTTAATAAAATACTACACCCAAAATATTTTATAAAATATTTTGTAATTAATAATTAGATATTTATCTAGTTATAATAAATCAAATAATTATATTATCTAATTAACTAAGTAAATAACTAAATAAATACCAATAAAATAGGTAATAGTAAATAATATACACATCTTACAAAAAGGAGGAATTGCCTAATTTGGTATGGAGAATTATGAGATGCTAATGGTAGGAAGTTGGAATTAAAAAATAACCACAAATAAAATATATATATAAATTATCTAAATATTTAATACAAGAATCTATGGTTGTTACACTAATGTCATACTAATGCCAAGGGATCGAATTTTTTTGTGCCACGAAAAGATCTTACAGGTAGTGACTCCTGTGTAGGCTACTTTCTATGAAGGACGATACAGATTTTGGGCTATCCTATATCATTAATGTCCAAACCATGGTGAAGTATCCTAATAAAATCATTTGGTTTTATTTGATTTAAAAAAAATAATCTAAAACAAATACAAGAAATACAAAATACACACAAGATACCTATTTTTGGGTGAGGGGGTTTACATAGTCTCTGACTATCTGTCTACAGGTGGTAGATTGTACTGAACTTTAGACAGGTACCTAAGCTCTCCTGAAGACTTTCTCAAAAATGAGAAGTAAACCTAGAATCTTTATCCGAGACTATGATAACTGGTATACCATGTAGTCAGACAATCTGTCGCATGTTGTCACGCCCAGTCCCAAAATACGTAGGACTAGGAATACGTAAGCATGCCAGCCATATGTGTATGGCAACTCCAATATATGGAAATGCATTGTGAGGACAATCATTTTGACGTATGGGTAGGTGTAGGATACTCTATCTATTTTACAACTCACACACACTTCCACGAATCACTATGCTTCGCGTATACGCGGGGAGGCACGACGATGTTCGCCGGTGGGGTCACGGCGGAGCTGCTCGGTTGTGGATCGTCGGCGTGCTACGGTGTTCGCCGGAGGTGGCTCGGGGCGTGGCGGAGTCGGTTGTCCGAAGAGGAGCTCGGGTTGTTGGCGGGTCGAGGATGTTGGTGAGGGTGGTGATGGCGGTGCTGGGTTTATAGGCGAGGGAAGAAGGAGAGGCGGAGGGTTGAAGTCGACTGGGGAGCTTGGGGTGGCGGAGAGGAAGTGGCAGCAGTGGTCGGTGGAGCTCGGGGCTGTGATGGTGATGGCGGTGGTGGGTTTAAATAGGAGGGGTCGACGGTTTAGGGAGGCGGAGAGGCGGCGGTTGAGGGAGTCGGAGCGATGGCTGCGGCCGCGGGAAAGGTGGGGAGACGCGAGAACTACGGAGAGGAAGGGGAGCGGCCGACGGGGGTTACGGGGATTTAGGATTTTACTGTAGCAAGCGGGTAGGGTTTCGGGTTGGAGGATCGGGTATGGATCCGACCCGACCCGCTAGGGTTTGGGTTCGGTTTAATTTATTTAGGATTTAAACCTGTTCGGTTCAACTAGGTTTAATCCGGTTCAGTCTGGTTCATTTTAGTTTAATTAAAACTTAGTTTTTAGGTCTTTAAAAATAGTTTCTGGGCCCAATAAATGTCACGTCCCAGTCCTAAAATATCGAGGGAGTAGACACGTGACAATGGCCAACAGCACACACTGAGGGGCAAACCCAATTTAATGGACCCATCAGGGTGTACTTAAGCTGTAAAATAACAATATGGGCAATGGTACTAATCGCATCCACATAAATAAATACAACAATATCAGAATAATACGCAATATCAAGCCTCAATAAAACATAATTCGGGGAACAACCCGATAATGAGTTTGATACAACAACTCAATAGACAGGAAATAAAGAGTTCAACAATAGAAATAACTGAGTATAATAACCAGATACTCAGGAGAAATCTTTAGCGATCACCTCGTCTTCTGGTTCTGGTACTGCTCCAGTGCCTGCTCCTGTTCCGTACACCTGAGGGTAGATCTCCTCAGCTAAACCTGGAGACATAATCCGGATCTAGGTCCTCAGGGGACATAGCAAGCTACAAGAATAACTCATGCCAAAATAAGTACAGTGCAGTAATAAATGAATCAATAGGGTAACTATATAACCAGCTAAGTGATATGTAATATGAGAGCATTAATCATACTCAGGCTGAGACTACTATAGGCTCTGTGTCGGGAAAACCGATAGCAGAATTTTCTCGAAGGGCCAGTAATGTGTCAAAGCTCTGTGTCAGAGTCTAAGACACCTCCAGATAACAATATATATATAATTTAATCAACCTTTGATATGGTAATACTCTGCCCACCCAATGTAATCACACGTCTTATGTCCACGACGTCTCATGTCCATGTCACGCAGGATCATGACCTCTAACTGATGCAACAAGTTATAATGATAGCTAAGCACATACAATATCTATGTCACGAATCATGTAACCTATATAGAATTACCATGAATATCTCAAGAAGATTCTGTCTCATGAATAGTGTCAGGTGTCCTGTGGTATGGCGTACTTGATGATGCAAGCACGAGAATGTATAGGGTCTCGATATCCATGTCTAGGTGACGTTACACAACTCCGTGTACGGCGTTGACACCCGACTATTATTCGGACGTTAAGTAATGTCATACGGTCCTAGGTTGAACATATATATCATATGATAGATCAAGGAAATAATATAAAACAAATTACTGCAAGTATTGGCAAGGTATACTTGCCTGGGATTCTGACTCCAACTGCTGCTCTGGTATCAGCGGAATTTGCATCCTCCGGTTGCTGAAATAAACACTACCATCATGTTCAGAAGATATCAAACAGCTAGAATTGCCTGTCCATAAGTCCAATTTGGACACAGGGGCAAAAGTGACAGTTTCTGGTCAAAAGCGGGGTCCACTTGTGGCCTGCTTCGCACCAAAAAATGTGCCAGAGACAATGTTCTCCAAATTCGTAAAACTTAGTGTCTACAAGTCCAGAATGACGATACGAACCCAACGGAATATCCTGTCATGCCCCAGTCCCAAAATAAGTAGGACTAGGAACACGTAAGCATGCCAGTCGTATGTATATGGCAACTCGAATATATGGATACCATAATACACACGTGCGCTGTAATATGAATATAAACTCATATGTGGTATATATAATGTCACAAGTCACAGATATGCTAATCTCATCCACACAACAAGTCTTAGAAAAGAAATACTAAACTAGAATAAGGAGTCTGAAATATCCAAAATAATAGTCGGGTGGAGACAAATCCACTACCAATGACTATATTCAGAACTAAAATGAAAGAGGAGTATAAAATCTCCAATATAAAAATAAGGTGATGACAGAAGTGTATTAACTAAGAAGAATCCATCGCTAGATATAATCAAAGACGCTCAGAAGGTAAGACCTCCTCGGCAGAAAGTAACACGTCAGGTCCAGATCCGTACTCCTACGGATACTCCTGGTCGTCTATACCTGGCAAGGGACCAGGTCCTCAGAGGGACATAACAAGATACATAGAAGCAAGCCAATTGAATAGTAAACATGCATAATGTTTGAAAATATATAAGTACGCTGTACATGACAATCTATATGAATACAAATGAGGACAACTTTTCGACGTATGGGCAAGGGTAGGCTACTCGATCTAAATCTCACACTCACACACACGTCAGTGGACATCATCAGCCGACATACCTCCGGGGTAGCGACCCTCGTGACTCCATCAATCGACATACCTCGGGGGTAGCGACCATCGGACACGACCACCATAGTGCGTGCTAGTTACTACGGTTTACTAGAGTGGTTAAAGCCCATACGCCTACTGATTGTCCTCTCATGATACTAAGTGTCATGTGTGTGTCAACATATCTAATATATAGTAATGACTGAAAGAAACTACACATGCAATGAATATACAGAAATAAAATGAATATACAGAAATATAATAAGCATGCAAAGTACTGTAAATAATTTGGCAAGGTATCTTGCCTGGCAAGAAAGCTGCAAAGTGTAACGTCCAGATGTCACACGCACAAGAGTATAAGCTGCGGCATCGGAATAAACGTCTCCGGATGCTGAAATAGACATCACCAATATTTCCAGAATAAGCGAGATATCTAGAAGACACTACCCTTTCTTCCAATTTGGACACAGGGGCAAAACGGTAATTTTGAGTCAAAGCGGGATCCACATGTGGCCCACTTTGCACCGAAAAATATGCCAGAGGTAAAGGTCTCTAAATGGGACAAAATTATAGGTCAAACCAATTCTAAATGTCAATACGAACTCAACGGTACGTCCAATTTTGGATTCCGGTGAGCCGAATACAAATTTGCCCAAAAAGTCGACCGTGGGGCCCGTCAATTGGCGACTTGGTCAACTGTCTCAGAATTGCGTAAAAATTGGGTCACAGGACCAGCACGTTACCACGAGTCCAGTGGGGCAAGTTTTGTCGCATTCTGAAGAGCGTGCACAAAATGCGCAGGGCTTTCACAAAAGTTATGATATGGAGATTGTCCGCGGATACAGGCTGATTTCGATGCGCACACGCGTCTGAATCAGTTTTCGTGAAATCTCACGTGTCCGGATACACTGCACGCATCTTTTGGTACACTTGGTACACGACGGGGTGGTCCCGTTTGGTGGGGCGCGCTCCTTTTCATAATTTTTTTGGAAATCTGAAAAAAGTGGGTTTTCGGGATTTTTCAACGAATTTAATTCTACATACAGCAGTTAACAAATTAATGTAATTAACAAAAATTAAACTAGGTCAAGTGGTTTCCGTATACCAAAAAGAAGAATCGAATTCGGATCTCTGTGGTGGGAGATACGAATCCGGGAACATAGGTAGTTATCGCAGTTTTCTGCGAGACCTGAAAGTAATCTTTTTCCATCAACTTGGACGCTATTTTTGCCTAGGGTTACGCGATGTTCGAGATCAACTATCATACAGATATTGAAGAGGGTTAAGTGGTGAACGTACCGGTGAAGACGGGGTCGAGTTTGGTTCAGCGAGGTGACCAAAAACAGGACTGAAACACAGGTACTTTGCTAATTAAAACTGCAATGCGCGGGGTTGCGCGGGGTCGCGGTCATCGTGCAGCGGTTCTGGGCGGCCTGGGCGGCTGGACGCGGTTCTCCGGCTGGCTGAGGGCGGCGGGGTTATATGGGAAGGAGGAGAATTAGGGTTTAGGGTTTTCAGAGGAGAGATATATTTAAAGGGAGAGAAGGAAATCGCGAGGGGGGGGGGTCGTTCGTTCGCGGGGTTTTATGAGCAGCTATTGCTGCTGGGGTTTCTAAAGGGTGCGGGTCTTCGCGGTAGTGGGTAGGGTAGGTTGGTTAGGCGGGTTTAGATCCATTAGGATTCATTATGAATTTTCTGTAGAAGCATGAAATACGCTGGGGAATTGTACGCGTATTATATAGTCAAACCCCCCCCCCAACATACATGAAGTCCGCGTAAAACAGAGCTTCAAAGCTATGTGGGATAAAATATGACTTCAGAACTATATGGCGTAAAACAGAGCTTTAAAGCTATATGGCGTAAAATAGAACTTCAGAGCTATACGCGTAAAACAGAGCTTCAGCGCTATGTGGCATAAAATATGACTTCAGGACAGCCCGCGTAAAGCAGCACTTTAAGACTGTTTGGGCATAAAAGGTTACTATACCCTCCTGCGTAAAATACGTTTGTTTTTAATGCAACATAAAGTTGTACGAGGAACTCTTCGTATTCCTCGGATGAATCTGTCAGAAAAAACAGTGAACCTAACTCCTGACAAAAAGTACTGCACGATGATCGAGAGGACGGTTGTGATGATGATTTTTACACAGAGATCCAACCTGTCGTTTAGTGACATATTCTTGATACAAGTCATTTTTATGCATTCAAAGAATACGCTGCCTATTCTACATGGGCAGCAATAAACTTTTACGCTCAAGATAAGACGAAATCAGACGCCACGTCAAAAGCTGTTTCTCGTACAGAGCTCGAGGCATATCTCTGCATTTAAGATAGAGGCAGATCTCTGCATTTAATGCACGAGATTTTGTTCTATTTTAAATGATTGGGAAAGCTAAGACTGTGACTAATACGCTCACATCACCATCCTTGTATTTTATGCCAACCAGGATATTTTCAACTATAGGAGTACGCCGTATGCTATCTTCTCGAAATACGCCAACTCGGCTATATTTGTAAATGTATGTGATCAGGCTATTCAGCACAGAATACGCTCAAGATCTCAGTCATGATGGATAATTGGCTATTTTACGCTGGTTATCTATTACTCATGGATCCTCAAGTTCTTCACATTTTCACTTTTACTCCAACAAAACAGTTATTAGGCTTTTTACGCCAACAAGACAGCTATTTGGCTTTTACGCCAACAAGACAGCTATTTGGCTTCTACGCCAACAAGACAGCTATTTGGGTTTTACGTCAACAAGACAGCTATTTGGCTTCTACGCCAACAAAATAGTTATTTGGCTTTTACGCCAACAAGACAGCTATTTGGCTTATACGCCAACAAGACAGCTATTTGGATTTTACGCCAACAAGACATCTATTTGGCTTCTACGCCAACCATCTTTACGCAAGGTACAGTTATCTACATGGCTTGCATGCCGTGATCTTTGAGAAGCAGTTATACGTGTTACCTTATAATGGGATACGTGTCATACGCAGATTCAGAGGATCATTCAAACGTGGGTAGCAGTTATTATAACCGTCGCGTAAAAGATGCCACCTTCTTCACAGTTTGGCTTCTACGCCAACTTTACAGTTATTGTGACTAATCTCTATATATAGAGACTCCTGGTCACAGAATCAAAGGCAGAGAAGGAAAGGGAGGGGCATCGATCGAGGATCAAGAATCAGAGAGAGAGTACAGACAGAGAGTGTTGATTGACAACTTTGGCAACGAGAGTTCAATCCCACTTGCAACCTTTGAAGCTTATTCTTCTTCTACAGTACTTCTTCATCATCGTGTGGTCCAAGGGACAAAGTGATCGACCGCAGATCAGACTCCTATAGCAATTTTTTCCCAGAATCATTTTTTGTACTTAACATCCTCGTATAGGATTAATTGTACTCTTTTTTCTTGTTTGTAAACAAAAAAGAAAGGGTTTCGTATAAACCTAGTTTTATTTTTTTTTGTTTATCATCAAACACAAGATGGCGACTCTGCTGGGGATGACTTTCTCATCTGACGTGAAAGCAATTGCTCAACACGATGCTGTATCCATTGGATCGACGAAGAAGACTTTGGTCATCCAGTTCGACCAATCTGCTTATAAAGACATGCTTCGTGCAGGGGGTAGCTCTCATTTCCCCTCTGTCCAGAACAATAGGAAGCTGCGTAAAGTGTGGATGCCTAAGACGTCCTCTACCCTTCCTGCAAGCTCTCCTTCTTTGATCAACAAGGTTGTGACAACACAACCTACATGCCCTGTGCGTAAAAAGTTGTCTTCCGTCTGTGACGTGGCAGACCAAACTTCTGGCAATGCCTCAGTGCCAATCCAGAAGTCTCAGATGCGCTCTGCGCGTAAAACTTTATCTTCCGTCTGTGACGTGGCAGACAAAACTTCTGGCAAGGCCCCAGTGTCAATCCAAAAGTCTCAAACACGCCTTGGACGTAAAAAAAATTTTTCCGTCTATGATGTGGCAAACAAGACTTCTGGTAATGCCTCAGTGCCAATCCAGAAGTTTCAAACACGCCCTGTGCATAAAACTTTGTCTCCCGTCTGTGACATGGTAGACAAAATTTCTGGAAATGCCTCAGTGCCAATCCAGGAATTTCAAACGTGCCCCGCGCATAAAATTACATCTCCCGTCTATGATGAGGCAGATGTACCCTTTAATTACATCAAGGGAAAACAAGTGGCGAATCTTCCAACCTCCAGGCTTTTACGCTCACACGAGAAGAAAGTTCCCACTTTACAGATTACGCAGACTTTCCCTGTTTTACGCGAACCTACACAAAAATCCAAATTATGCCAGGATTGGTCTGTCCGCGTAAAGAAGACTTGTTTCACGGGAAGATGCGTTCCTCAGACAGATAATGGATCATATGCTACTCACATGGGTGAACTGCTGTATTCCTATGGCAGAGAAAGGGTTATGGTTCCTAATCTACATCTTCCTATTGATGTAAAAAGGCAGAATAAGCCTTCTTCTTCTTTTGGTAATTTGCGTGATTTCTTGATCCAGAAATGCAAAGACAGGGGTCAAAATCAAGATTTAGTGCCCCTAACTACCAAGCATAGGGAGATCATGTGGGAAGTAGCGTCAACATCTAATGTCGTCATGACATATGGCCCACATGAACAATCTGTCTTTATTATTCCACCTACTTGCAACGATCAGCATCAAATATTCTTCGGTCGAATGCGGAATAGTTCGATTGTACAAGAAGATTCTCACGAGTCTAATGTTGGAAAAATGTAAATCCACAGATATAGCCCACAGGCTTTAAAGATTATACAAAATATGGGTAATGATTTGAAGTTGAAGCAAGGCCTCAATTATGGTAAAGACAGACGAATACCGTTGCATGGTGATCCTTACTGTCAACGAACTCATTTTGGGTTAGGGTATATCATATCTCTAGCAAACTCCAAACCCCCAGAGTATGATCCTGTAATACCAGAGGCAGATCCTTCTAAATCAACTTCTATGGAAGAAGGACCAGACAACGACATGTCTGGGGGTAGTCTCCCTCGACAAAACAGAGCAGCATCCAAAGCTGGGGGTAGAATTCCCTCTGAGTCCGAAGATGATGCAACTATGACCATCTTCCCTGAAGACCGTACGACTCATGTATCGGAAGCTCGAAAGCCAAAGGGGACTTTCTCCTTCAATGAGGATGACATCATTAAAATCTTCAATATATTGATGAAGGAAAACAAGCTTCGGCTACCCAACATCAGATACCCTGAAAGGGCTGGCAAGGTCGATGACCCAGAATATTGTCTCTTTCATCGGTACGTTCATCACCCCACAAGGGTATGCTATGTACTGAAAAGAAGAATCCAGGAGTTGATCGACGCCAAAGTCATCACTTTATATTTATAAACAAGAAGACGGTCACTGCAAATTGATCTCATTCCAACGTGGTAATTTGCCCCCTCAAGAAGTGCCGGATGAAGAGTCCCTAAAATCTCCCCAAATGGGAGCAACCTTCAGGCCTATTCCCACTCAGCAAATCACTCTCCAGTGAGTTTTTCGGACATGAGTTCACGTCCATATTACCTCTGAACTATTATCCAAATAAAATTTCTCCAGCTGAGTTTGCCATGTCCAAGTGACCTCTGAGCAAACCTTTCAGGTTGTTGCTATCGATCAGTTCACGTCCATATTACCTCTGAACTACGTCTCTCCACTTTCTCCAGCAGAGTAGATCTATCACCACAAAAATGGTCACTTTCATATATCCTCTGTCCTGTTTTTCTTTATCCCCACAAAGTCATATCTTACCACGTCCACATTACCTCTGAGTAAGATATTTTCAGAACTTTTCCATGTCCATATCACCTTTGAGTAAAGTTCTTCTCTTCGACTTTCTACTATCACGTTCGCATAACCCCTGATAGTGCTAGTCGTTTCAGCTTATTATCTGTACTTAAGGTACGCCATGGGCAATAAGTCCATAACCCAAGAGTTTGCCATGTCCATCTTACCTCTGAGCAAATATTCTTGCCCATCGAGTTCCTACTGCCATTGATGGTGTCAGTCGTTTCAACTTTTCATCCATACATAACTTTAAGCATGTCCATGATGATAAGTCCACTAAAACTCTTTCGCAGAGTTCTAAACAGGTTATATTCTGCCTCTAAGCAGATATATACCACCATCCCCAGTAGGGTCACAACTTAAGAGTTTGTCATGTCTATTTCACCTCTGAACAAACATTATTGCCCATCAACGGCAAGTTCCCCAAAAGAAGTACTATGTCTAAACTAGACTTGTACTACCCTCATCCCCAGCGGGACAACCCAGAGGTACAAATCAACTCTTGGATCTTCATCCCCAGCAAGTGCCTATGTGCAATATTTTCTCCTCCGTTACAAATTCTTGTAAAAAAGAAACCATCATCCGTATCCAAGAGTCCTGGATACGTAATGGATGATGGATCCTCAAAATCTCCCCAACGGAGCAATCTTTAGGTATACTCGCACACTCCCGCAGTGACTATTCAAACCAATCTCGTTAGACACTAGCCATGTTCATATTGCCTCTGAGCTATCATCCCATCAATCTCTCCAGCGGAGCAATCCTTTGGTCTATCTTCATGTTCGGATAGACCACACTCAACGAATCACTCCTCAATGAGTTTTTCGGACATGGTTTTACGTCCATATTACCTCTGAACTGCTGTTATAATATTTTTCTCCGGCTGAGTTTGTCATGTCCATATTACCTCTGAGCAAACCTTCCGAGTTTTGGCTATCGATTATCATGTCCATATTACCTCTGATATCGGTCGTTGTCTCAACTTAGCACCCGTACTTAACTCTAAGTACGTCGGTGGTGTTAGTTCCACGAAAACTGCTACGTCCATATTACCTCTGGAAGAGCTTGTCTTAAACTTATTACTTGCACGCTCGTGTACAAGAAGTAATAGGTCCACCAAAAACCCTCCGGTGGGATGCCCACAATAGAAACGAATAGTTCAAGCCCATATTACCTCTGAACTATTTTCATATTTCCCAACAGAGAAAAAGTTAATTCATGTTCATATTACCTCTGGAATATGTCTCTCCACTATCCCCACAGAGTCATATTTTACAAGCGTCTATATTACCTCTGTCAGGACTTGTCTCAAACTCATTACTTGTACTAACATGCACAAACAAGTAATGGTTCCATAAAAAAAAACCCAGCGGGATGTATTTACTAGCCACAAAACCTATCACGTCTAGATTACCTCTGATAGGGCTTGTTACGAACTTATTATTTGCACTCAACGTGCACAACAAATAATAGGTCCACCAAAGATCCCCTAGTGGGATATCCTCAACAAACACGGTATTGTACTACGTCCATATTACCTCTGGTACGATATCCGAAGTTCGCACAAAACAATCATAAGAAAATGGAGGGCCCTTATATGATTGAAACAACATTCTCAAATGGCGCTTACAGATTAGCCTAACCTATTGAAGATCTGATAATGGCTCCTATCAAACGGAGAATTCCTGAAGAAGTACTATGCTTGATCTTTTTGCTTAATGGAGTATGATGAAGATTTCATTCTGACTATACTACGTACAAAGGTTAGCTGAATCATATTCTATCAGGTTCGTATAACCTCTAGATATGCTTAACTAATTTATAAACCTATCATGTTCATATTACCTCTGATAGTGTTTTGTATACAAATTTAGTTGGGTTATATTCTATCAGGTTCATATTACCCCTGAATAGATTTACATTCAGCAAAAACCTTACCGAAAGTATATCATGTTCATATTACCTCTGATATCACTTTCATTTTAGCCTATCATTTATATTTTAAAGTGATGGGTCCACAAAGTCAGAAAGTATATCTTTATTATCTCTGAGAAAATAAGGAGCAAAAAGGTACATCATTAGGGAGGAGCAGTTAAATCGCGGATCTGTTGTGCCAAAGCAACCATTCTCTCATTCCTGGGGTTTAAAATGTTAGTACGAGCCCGTTCCAGCCTTGCCTCGTCATTGCTCAAGAGAGATAGTTCGGACAGAGAATCAACAAAGCTTGCATGGATGACACCCACATTTTTTAAGTTCTGTTGAGGTGTATCCACTTGGCCCTCCAATACATCACGAACTAGCGATGCTTTGAGAAGCCTCTCCCTTGTTTGAGCAAGTTCAGCTTCTAATTCTTGAATCCTCACTTCATATCCCTTACATTCGGCACGATACTGAGCTAGTTGAGAAATACTCTCCACTAATACTGCTTGCTCTTTCTCCATCTCTTGTTGACGTTCCTGGATGGATTTGTTTAAAGATTCTATCTTCTGAGCAAGTCCCACAGTTAGTGAGTCGTACTCAGCCTGAACTAGGTCATCGATGCCACCTCGGGATAGTTGCAAATACTCGTTAATGGGTTGTTCTAAACCATTAACTATTTGCTCTAGCGCATTAGCTCTTTCATCGTCATTGAAATTTCTAATCTGCGCTATGGTGAGCTTGGAGGACATCTTCAGAGCATCAAAACCTAGATTCTTCTCCAGCACCATGGATATTAATTCTTTCAAAGTGAGGTAGAATATGCTAGTATATTGTTCAACTAGCATAACAAAGCTCGAATGGATGCTGGGAGTGGCCGCAATATCGGTAAACCTCCTTTATGGAATGACTGTAGAGGATGTTGCCACAGTCGTTGCTTCAACAGATGGCGCGACAAAAGAAGAGACACCAATAACGATTGAAGTTGCTGGCATGCTCGATGAAGGAGGCACAGTCGAAACAGTAGGCTCATCCTCCTCTGATGTTATTTGAACTGCTAATGGCGGGATGACACCCGAGAATGTTGCGGATGGAAGATCAGCAGCTTCAAAGTATGCTTCTTCGACGTCGGGCACCGCTGTTTCATTAGCTGGATCCGCAACAAAGTCAGAAGTTGTGCCAACTCCGCCCTCCCCCGAGATGTCTTCACCTAAAAATAAGATAAGAGAAAGTTAATATCAATTTAATGTTAATTTTCCTGAAAAAAAGCGTGAAGACAACATTTATCCATGGCCGATGGTATGTATGTTGCGTCTGCAGCCTGTATAGCTAAATCATTTCTTAATGATGCTAAACAAGCTGTCATACCTGGAGAAGATGGTACACCAACCGACACCAGCGGGTAGTCATCCCAGTCATCACCCAAATCTACTCGAGGTTCATCGGGTGGAATCTCGCTTGGAATACTTACAGATGAAGGAGGGGCTAATCCCATTATTTGTCTTGGTAAAGGTATTATGACTCTTATTATTCTCGGCCCCAAAGGTGATCCAGAAGCACTACCAGTAACGGTAGTAGCGGCAGCAGTAGCGGGCAAAGAATCTCCAGCACTGTCAGCTGGAACTATGGAGGTCCCTTCTCTAAAAGGTGAAGGACCCCTAATCAAAGAATCATCCCTAGCAAGGGAAATAATAGGCTCACTCCTGGAAGAGGCCCCCTTGGTGGAAGTCTTTTTAGGACCTCCGGTAGTATGCTTCTTCTTGTGGGGGGAAGCTCTTTTAGAGTTGAAGCCTTCCGTTTATGGGAAATTACGAGAGGCTCTGCTGGCGGAGCTATTACACCTCTCGGTAAAATCAGCAAATAGTCATCTGCACCGGTGGTTTCATCACCTTCATCAGAGAAGACAGATGGTATCTCCTCTCTTCCAGTGGACTTATGAGAGGGCATTCTGAAACTTCTATGTACATCAAAATCATGATGGAAGATATTGATGGACGCATAAAACTGTGCGTACGAATAAAGAATGCGCAACTCTGTGGAGAGAGAAGTTGTGAGCACAATAAAGGTTGCTCCGGTACAACCTATGATAAAATACCGCCATCCTCTAGCCCCGTCAATAAGTCCACCTTTGAATTTGAAGCTTGTGATGGGATTCCCCACATGCAACAGATCATACCCAAATTGCCTGGCGAAACGGCTAGGCAGATAAGGCTCCAAGTAGCAGTGGTCCTCGCTTTTGTACAGCAGGTGGGAAGGTCTAATGCAGACCAGCCAGTAAAAGGCTTCAAGAGAAAGAATAGTCTTTCCCTGACCTGCATCCTAAAGTTTAGTCCCCTGTTGGTTGATATGCACAGGGGGGACGGTGCAGAAGAGTTTCCAACTATGGGCAAAATTGAGTGCTAGTCGACAATCTATGACGCTAGCCACATTCCAAAGAGAATTCTTGTAATTCAACAAGAAGTTATTTCCCGAACCACTGGAAGATCCGGGAGACATCACTCTGGTGTTGTGAAGGATTAACCATCCTATTAGATATAAGAATGGTAATTCCACTCTGGGATATCCTTCAAGTTGCGTAGTATCGGCCAGCAACCCATCAGTAATAGCCCTCAGGCCAGCTTGTATCCTACATACCATGGCAGGGAGCAGGCCCAATCTTGCTCCAAATACCAAATACACTGCGGGCCATAAGATGTTGCGATGAATGCGATCCGCAGATGCGATGCCAAGCACTACCCATCAGCGTAGCCAGATAGAGAGAAAGCCAGCCAGTTGAGCTTCCCTTGACAGAGGCTTGCGACAATGCCTCATATAACTGTAGGCTTTAGTGCCTGCAGGATAACCCCATATCTCTTCATTGAGAACACAATCTTGGGCCCCCGCATCTTTGATGAGATCATCGATCATATTGGCATTGAGAATGCTCAAGGGGTTCAAAGGTTTATCTATGCTATCTACACCCTTGTCCTGCTTGGCATTTCTGGCCTGATGGAAGAAGAGGTAGGATACCCATTTGTTGATATGGGCTAAATCAGAGGATTCCCCGTAGAAGGTGGTATATGCAAGATAGTGGCTCATCAGCTCTTGATACACTGCCACTACCCGAGGGTCGGTATCCTTCAGCTCTCTGTTGGTGGAGACGTACTCTTCATAAGGAGTATCTCCCATTGGCAGCTTTGAGATGTCTGCCATCTCATGAAGGGCTAGGCCCAACTCACCTATCAGAGTGGCGAAAGTCCCAGTGAGCGAGTTATATCGCTCCATCAAAGCTAAGAACAAGTTAGGGTTGAGAGGCAGCCCAACACTAGTAGCACTCACAGCCGTGAACAAGCCCATACTTTCCAGCTCCGTCTGAAAGTGCTTCAGGGCCCATACAGTTAAACTGGCCCATCGAAGATTCTGGGGGCTAAGCCATCCATTGGTTCGAGGGTTAACCTTGGGGTATACTCCTCCCTGCCCCATAAAGTCATTACAGAAAGTCGCTATTTGAAGCGGCTGGTCAGTGAAGTGTCTTCACTCGGGAAGCTGCCCGGCACTAAACCTCTAAAAGGCATGACATGGCCTGAGGGACTGCTTACAAAGGCCCCTCTGTTTAATCCTTTCTTGTAAAAGATCTTCCCCGGCTGGCCATAAAGATCTGGAGTCAGAGTCCATACCATCTTTCTGGGATGTGTGCATGGAAGAATGCAGAGATAGGGTAATCTCTGGATATCTTTGGCAGATACATGATCATGCCCTCAGCAGAAAATACCCAATCTTCCTTCTTGGGCTTGGTCTGAGACTGCTTATCAATAACGTCCCCAAATAAGAAGTCTGGTTTCTTATACTCAGTCCCATTTATGTATGTCAGGGGCTCCCCACTGATCATACTCAGCAACATTCGTTCTCCTTGGGCCGAGATCAGAGTTCCCCTTTCTTGAGGATACTCGTTTCCAGAGATGGGGAATGTCACATGGGACAAGTCCTCCAAATAGTTGGAATTCAGCATTCCAGCAGCAGAGCCCATTACTTCAGCCAGAAGAGGGATCTGTAGGTCCACTGCAAAAAGAAAGAAAATAAGTCAGTTTTACGCTAGACGCTACACTCTTGCAGTATACGCCAAAACTTGACAGCCTGAGTTTTACGCCAGACTGCAAAAACCTGAGTCTTACGCTGGAATCTATTTCCAGCACGTAAAACTCAAGGTTGGCAGTATACACCAAAATCTAACAGTCTGAGTTTTTACGCCAGACTGCCAAAATTTGAGTTTTACGCTGGAATTTACATCCGGTGCGTAAAACTCAAAGTTTGCAGTATACGCCAAAATTTGACAGTCTGAGTTTTTATGCTAGACTGCAAAAATATAGAGTTTTACGCTGACACATTTGGAATGTGGGCTTATTTGCGCATACACGTATAACGTGTGCGGATGGTTCTCTATTTTTCTCGAAGTCTTTACCTGTGATGCCCGGTCCACAGCTAGATGACGGAATACTTCGTTCAGAACGAGGCTCGCTTGCCCTTTATATAGACAGAAGAGAACATGCCAAATCCCAACAACTTCTTAAATATCGCCAAAAAATCAGCCTCGAAGAACGAGTCAAATTTGACCATTTCATGCTTCATTCAAAGTGTTTCAAATTACGAGAAATTTGAAAACTTTTAAGGGGGTCTTGTAGAAGCATGAAATACGCTGGGGAATTGTACGCATATTATACAGTCAAAACCCCCCCAACATATATGAAGTCCGGGTAAAACAGAGCTTCAAAGCTATGTGGCATAAAATATGACTTCAGAGCTATATGGCGTAAAACAGAGCTTCAAAGCTATATGGCGTAAAACAGAACTTCAGAGCTATACGCGTAAAACAGAGCTTCAGCACTATGTGACATAAAATATGACTTCAGGACAGCCCGCGTAAAGCAGCGCTTCAAGACTGTTTGGGTGTAAAAGGTTACTATACCCTCCGGCGTAAAATACGTTTATTTTTAATGCAACATAAAGTTGTACGAGGAACTCTTCGTATTCCTCGGATGAATCTGTCAGAAAAAATAGTGAACCTGACTCCTGACAAAAAGTACTACACGGCGATCGAGAGGACGGCTGTGATGATAATTTTTACACAGAGACCCAGGCTGTCATTTAGTGACATATTCTTGATACAAGTCGTTTTTACGCATTCAAAGAATACGCTGCCTATTCTACATGGATAGAAATAAACTTTTACGCTCAAGATGAGACAAAATCAGACGCCACGTCAAAAGCTGTTTCTCATACCGAGCTCGAGGCATATCTCTGCATTTAATGCACGAGATAGAGGCAGATCTCTGCATTTAATGCACGAGATTTTGTTCTATTTTAAATGACTGGGAAAGCTAAGACTGCGACTAATACGCTCACATCACCATCCTTGCATTTTACGCCAACCAGGCTATTTTCAACTATAGGAGTACGTCGTATACTATCTCTTCAAAATATGCCAACTCGGCTATATTTGCAAAGGTATGTGATCATGCTATTCAGCACAGAATACGCTCAAGATCTCAGTCATGATGGATAATTGGCTATTTTACGCTGGTTATCTATTACTCATGCATCCTCAAGTTCTTCACATATTTGAATTTTACGCCAACAAAACAGTTATTAGGCTTTTTATGCCAACAAGACAGCTATTTAGCTTTTACGCCAACAAGACAGCTATTTGGCTTCTACGCCAACAAGACAGCTATTTGGCTTTTACGCCAACAAGACAGCTATTTGGCTTCTACGCCAACAAAATAGTTATTTGGCTTTTACGCCAACAAGACAGCTATTTGGATTCTACGCCAACAACACAACTATTTGGCTTTTACGCCAACCATCTTTACGCAAGGTGCAGTTATCTACGTGGCTTACATGCCGTGATATTCGAGAAGCAGTTATACGCGTTACCTTATAATGGGACACGTGTCATACGCAGATTCAGAGGATCATTCAAACGTGGATAGCAGTTATTATAACCGCCACGTAAAAGATGCCACCTACTTCACAGTTT
This sequence comes from Iris macrosiphon, assembly GCA_036927795.1. Lineage (NCBI taxonomy): Eukaryota > Viridiplantae > Streptophyta > Magnoliopsida > Asparagales > Iridaceae > Iris > Iris macrosiphon. The sequence continues at coordinate 167,694,684 of JAYESA010000012.1, forward strand.
GGCTTCTACGCCAACTGGACAGTTATTGTGACTAATCTCTATATATAGAGACTCCTGGTCACAGAATCAAAGGCAGAGAAGGAAAGGGAGGGGCATCGATCGAGGATCAAGAATTAGAGAGAGAGTACAGACAGAGAGTGTTGATTGACAACTTTGGCAACGAGAGTTCAATCCCACTTGCAACCTTTGAAGCTTCTTCTTCTTCTACAGCACTTCTTCATCATCGTGTGGTCCAAGGGACAAAGTGATCGACCGCAGATCAGACTCCTATAGCAATTTTTCCCCAGAATTATTTTTTGTACTTAACATCCTCGTATAGGATTAATTGTACTCTTTTTTCTTGTTTGTAAACAAAAAAGAAAGGGTTTCGTATAAACCTAGTTTCATTTTTTTTGTTTATCATCAAACATTTTCTATTTCTTTTCTTTTTCTTTTTCTTTTTTTTCTTTTTCTTTTTCATTTCTTTCTCTTTCTATTTCTTTAAAAAATAAAAAATATATTTATATATATATATATATTTATATATATATATATATATATATATATATATATACACACATAGAAAAATCTAGAATTTGTATTAGTGCATACCATTAAGCTAGCAACTGTCCAAAGGGTCTCCTACATGAAATAAATTAGGAAAAATTTATACCGGCTCCATAAATCTCCTAAATTCACAAACACCTAAAATAAAAATTAAATAAAAATCTATTTTTCCTAATTAGGTCATAATTATTATAATTAAATTAATAATTAACTAAAAAGGGTAAATACGATTTTCTAGGATTAGGGGTTTTATATTCTACCCAACTTACAAAAATTTTGTCCTCGAAATTGACACTAACCCATATTCATAATAATCACTATAGCTATTACACTACATTGGTATCTAGCAGGACTTCCTAAATGTCGTGGTCTACCATTCTAAAACTTCCTCATCTATTGTCCATACACTATTCTATCATCCTCTAACTCGTCTACACTACCCAACTTATAAGAATTCTACTAGTAGTTATATTCTTTGAAGCTATTGTCTAGGTTGTAAGGCAAATATATTTATTGGGTCGAGAATCTTGGGATACCTGTCTGGAATCTCATAACTATGACTTTTCCCCGTAACCGTCAAGTATCGTACTCTAATACTACTATGCCACCTGGCCTGTATGGCTGCAAGTAATTCGACTACTCTATCAAAATCGTCTGGCTGCAACTGTCGCTACCTCGCCAGCGATTTGTCATAGTCATCAGTTCGTAACAAGTGCCTTCAACTATTTCCTAGGCATAGTCTAAGTTTTAGGAAAACACTTAAGGTCTTGTCTAAAACTATTAGGAGTATGACCTACTTCAAACAATCTAACAAATTTCTATTATGCTAAATGATGCTACTTAAGGGTTAAACTAATAAAGAATACAGATATTGCTATAGTGCATATATATAAGGGTTATTATTAAGAGCTCATCCTTAGTTATCAAGCATTACTAACACATTTATGTTTTAACTAACAAAATAAGGGTGAGGTTGATATAAATCAAACAATTCATAAAGGCACGAAAAGATACAACTATGATAGGAAGAGTTAAGCACGAGATAAGGAATGGATATAAAAAGAGGAGATGAGTCACCCAAGAGGGAGAGATAAGGATAGGGGAAGAATACTACTACTGCTACTCACGTTATCCATTAGCATCGCGTGTATGCCATCTGGATAGAATAGAAATATATTCTCATAACTGCTAAACTACCAAATATATAATTCTACATCTATTTGTACATCTAAGATCTTGTGTCACAATGGGGTTATGAGTATGCAAAGATAATTATAACTAAAAGGTCATACCTGTATCTACGGCTTCCTATGTCTGCTCTCCCATATTTGTCATAATGAGTGCTTGGCCTTGTCCTTGGTTGTTCAACTGGGGTCTAGTCCCCTCCATTTATGCAGACTGTAGAAGCAGTGGTGGGTTCCTTTGATCTCCTATACTTGAGGGTGTATGCGGTGTTCCTGATTCTTGTAAACTCCCTCACCCAAAATAGGTATTTTGTGTATATTTTATATTATTATATTTATTATAAATATTGAATTTATTTAGAGTATTCTCTTAGTTAATTAGAAAATAAAAATTTTAGTATATTTACTTATATAAATATTTATTTAGAGTTATTTTTAGGCTATTTTAGATTATTGGGATTTTTCCATAATTTTTTAGTTAATTAAAAAACTAGTAACACTAATTTTCTAGGACTTTGAAGAATTTATTTTATATTCAAACTTAATTAAAAATATCTCAAACTTTTATTTTAGGTTCTAAATAATAAAATATATTTTCTAGAATTTTTTGGGAATTTTTTGATTATTTTTAGCATTTATTTTGAGTTAATTATGAAAACTGAATTAAAAACTAATTTCTGAAAAAGAAAACCCAAAAAGTAATTAATTCTGCCCAGTCAGCAAACAGGGGGCCCACCTGTCAGCCTCCAGCAGTGAACAGTGCCGGGCCCGCCTGTCAGTGACCGCTGAGTGGGTGCGAGCCGAGCCGAGCCGACCTCGAGCCGAGCCGAGTTAGATTTCGACTCGGACTCAGCTGAGCCGAGCCGCAGCGAACCCAGACCGTTAGATCTGAGCAGGCAGCGTCGGATGGCTGCCATGTGGCGCTATCTGAGCCGCGGCTGCCCTCTCTCTCCTCTATATATATAATAGTTTAAATATTAATTTCTAGGGTTTTTCTTTAGCCGATTTTTGGAGAATTGTCATCTAGGGTTCCTTCATCTTCCACAAGCCATTGCGCATAGCTCCGGACTCCAAAAGAGGTCTAGTTTCTTGTATTAGAAAGATATTGAGGTTAGATTTCTGATTATATAAAAAAATTTCGAAATTATTAGTATTAAATTCTGGAAAATTCGTGGAGAACAGCATGTTCGAAAATAGACGTGTTTCGATGTTTTCGCAATTTCGGGAGAACCAGGAATCAGAATCATGAACCGTTTGAAGTTTCGGAAAGCTAATATCGAGATAATTGACATATGTTTTTCCCAGAATTTAATTCGAAGTATTTATATACTTCTAATTCGGTAGAACTTCTAGGTTAGAATTTAACCATCGGTGCACGATACGAAATTTGTATGTGCCATAATTCCCAAACGAATTTGAATTCGGACGAGCCATAAATTCCAGCATGTTTTTGATGCTGAAATCTATAGGAAATCATGCATGAAAGTTGAGTTTGTGTCGGTTGACTTTTCGGTCAACAGATTGCCTCGATTTTCGTGCCATGAGTCTCGAGTTGATAAAATTCAGTTTCTTTGGACAAAATTTAGGAATTAACATAAAAATCAGAATAATAAGATTAAAATAGGATTTTAGAGTAATTATTCCAGAATTAAATAAATTAAAATAAATTATATTTTGACGTGATAAATTTGTAATACATAGGCTATTTGGACTGTGACTTGGACTCTGATTCATACCAGCAGCAGGACCCCAGATGAGTACATTCTTTGACAGTGTTCCAGTAGGCCATTAGTATTTAGCCACCACGGTTAGTTTATATCAGACCCTGAGTTGGAGAACCCAACGCTCGTTCGTACATTTACATGTACGCAAATATTATTCAGTTTGGTATATATATCTATGTACATAATTACTATATGTATTCCAATAATTATGTAAATAAATTGATGGTTATATTATTATATAGTTATATAAATATATATGTAAGTAAATGCTAATTGATAATTATGACTAAATATTCAGACTGTACGACCCTAGGACACCGTGGACTATCCCATACTTACCTTGACCATGTTGACCTTAAGAACTTATGAATTTGTCCGCCTTGCGTACATTAACGTACTGGCATAGACACCTGTCAGTTGACTGACTGATTTCGTACAATACTTGAAGACGCGACACCCGCGTAATTCAATGCGTAATTGACCGTGTTAGATGACTAGTGTTACCCCTAGTATACCCCCTGAGTCCAGTATAAATGTGGTTGAGTATGTGCTAGTGTAATGAATAATGATTCTATTGTATTATATTTATGTGTACATAGGATATTGGATTTGTTCTGCGCGATTTCTGGAGCAGATTATTGGTATATTGCAGCTTCCTTGCCAGGCAAGTATACGTTGCCATTGTACTGTTATTTATATTCCATATGTTGCATGCATCTTTATTTTCTGTCTTTAGTTCATATATTTTAAACTGTTATATAAAATGCGCGTGACGGTATCGTTGCGATATGTTTTTATTTATGTATTGCATTGACCATGTTCATGAGACTACCCCATTATCATGTACCATCATTAGGTTCATTGGCCGTGACACAGTTGTTACACGATTATGAGTCTCATATAGAGATCACGGACTGCGTGACAGGTCTGGCCTCCTGTACGTATGGGCCGTGCGTTAGGAATAACTGCTGTTAGAAACTTTGCATGCTAGTAGACTTGGCAGTTATTAAAGGTTTATCGTGTCATGGACATGACATGCTTAGAGCATGGGGTGTGGAGAACAACAAGTACCGCATTTGAGCTCCTTTGCACTTCTCTTGTGCACCCGGATTCTCCACTGGAGATACGGGCGGTGATGACCCATATATATATATTATGTACATTGGCGGGCCTCCGTCGTTCAAAAGACGACGTGCCTTTGGGCCCCTGGATCTTCAAAAGAGAACCATGCCAAATCCCAGTTTTCAGCCAGATAGCTCACTTGTGGGGAAAGTTGTTCTTAAACTGCATTTACTTTAGACGGTTAGGCGACCCATTGGATATTTATTTCAGTACTTTATTGGCATGTGTTTAAGTATCTTGTTATGTCCCTCTGAGGACCTGGTCCCCTGCCAGGTGTATTTGTTCTTGAGTATTCGCAAGAGCGCAGATTCGGATGGTTACCTATGTTTCGAGGATGTCTTCTCTTCGAGCCATGATTGCTAGCTGGTATACTTATATTTTGTTTGTTTGTGTTGTACTTATATTTTATTTACTTTTCCCATTCGAATTGGTAGTGGATTTGTTTCCATCCAACTATCATTCTTAGATACTTCTTATTGAGATCTAGTTTCATAGATACTGGTTATTTATTTCTATATGATTTTGGTGGATGAGATTTAGATTATATCCTGTGACTTGTGACATATGTTATACCACTTGTGGATTGATATTCATAATACAGCGTACGTATGGATTTGGTTTCCATATATTGGAGTTGCCATATCCATGCGGCTGGCATGCTTACGTGTCCTAGTCCTACGTATTTTTGGGACTGGGGCGTGACATGTTTTTAGTGGTGGCCCATGCAGGTCGAGAGCATATTGTCTCGGTTACGTTACTGTACCGAGCAAGCCTGCACCTAGGACTAGAGTATAGGATCTCATCCACAATTAACTATGATTCATCTTCCTCCTATCTGTTTTATTTGAACAATTGTATCCTGCTTGATTCATGTGCTTCCCTAACAGTTCTTTGAATATAGCCTTCTGCTAGAATATAGGAACCCCTGTTATTAGGATGATAATTATGATAGCACACCTATTACGAATACAACGAGAATATAGACACACCACTAAGATTAGAATGTCTGGTGAACCCTAGAAACCCTTATCTTTAGATTAGTATACCATTACCCCTGATGTATTATGAAGACTTGAGAGTAGTATAGACACTACTAGAGCTAGTTAGAAGTTTACCATAATGTTTGACCCTAGCATTGAGGAACCAATAGAAAACCAAAATTTAATATTAGGACTGAACCTAACCTTCACAGTTATATAAGTATTGGAGAACTATAAATTTAGATTCTTGTCTTGAGATAAGCAGGCAGTACCTTAGAAAGCCAAGAGCAATGCTTAGAATATTTTCCTAATCATACCTCAAACACAGAGACTAGCATACCCCTTTCCCTTGGAAAACCATGATGCTATCTAGAGTACTCCATTTAATTTCATATATTTGTTCCTCTGAAACCCTAGCGCTCGCTGTTTGTGCGACGACTAATCACGTTTTCTCTTCTTCATCTTTTAACTCGTGCCACCTGCCACCTCTAATCATAGACCAAGTGATTATACTCTATGATAGGATATATAGTTTACTATAGTCATAGTTGTAATCTTGAATTTTGAATTGTGTACCTTGTAGCTAGAACCTGATAGTTGAGTTGTTCAATTAGATTGTGATGATTACCCCTAGTTGTAGACCACGTAATTTGTACCCCCACCTCGATACAAGTTAGATCCCTTTCCCCTTAATGGCTAGTAACTCTACTATTCTTACTATTGATACCTGTTCTATGAGCACTATGATTAAGACTTAAGGTGACCCTTACCTATATAATGCAATAGGAGACCCTAATAAGTACCAAGATCTTTCCTCATATACCCTAATAAGAGTTTCTGTTTTATTTACATGTGCAAGATTATTTTGTAGGATCCTCTTAAGACTGTCACAGTATTAGTTTAATTCTTTTAAGTTGGGTAGTATGCCTCACAACCTAGTATCACATAGTCCACTTGACCCATCGAGGTAGTGTAACTGAATGACATTAATTGTATGCTAGCAAAGACGACAGTGTTTATTCAGACAATAGAATTTAGAGGTCCTTGCTCCTATTTGGTCGACTAGCAACTTAGACAAGGAGGTTGTATGATAACTGTAGAGATTGTAGAGTCTTTGTTATTGTTGCTTATGTTGTTTTTGTTTTTGCAAACTTGAATTATTTGTAACTTCTCTCATCATAATACAGCGTTATATTTTCTGTACTATCTCGAATTATGCTGCTATTATAGCCTAGTTTTTGCAAGCTTATTCTTTATCGAGCTTGTTCATGACATATGTATTATTGGGTATACACACTAATACATTTCAGAATCAGTGTATTAGGGTCTAGCTAACCTTAGTGTGCTTGATTCGCCCTTCGCATAACTACCTTACGTGGATTGAGATATATAGTAATTAGTAGACGAATGTACTTGCCCTCTAGACATGTCTGAGCGTATCGTATCGGCTACATAACTATACTAATACGAGCATGTGAATAGGAATTACCAAATTAGGACTTCAATCCACAACTGCTTTGACAATTCATATTTGAATTCTTTAAACGCCTTGATCCCGATACTTCTATTCTATTACCTCGCCCTTGAACTCTTTATTATTGATCTCCGTCTTCCCTTATTTCGGAAAGACGAAACCTCGTGCTTGGTATAAGTTTGATACACAGAGAGTACTAGATATACCCCATAGGTCGATCACATACTTGAGGATTATTCTTTCGTAATTAAGGACATATCATATATGATATAATCAGCGTTGAAGTTTTGAGGATTGAATGACATGAGTAAATAAATTAAGGAATATTTTTCTTAAAGTATATAGCCTTCTGTGATAGATGGGTAAATTCTAAGTTAGGTAGCAGTGCATTGGCAACTCGAGAGGAATTTTTTTTAGATTGTGATCGAGTAAGATTAGATTAGGAGAGGTTCAAGCCATTTTAATTTTGAGAATTTTAGAAGAATGACTAAGATGATGAGGATTAATGAATTTTAAAAATCTTGATATTGAGGACCCAATATTTATACCTTAAGTACATAATTTAAATTTTTGGGTATTGAAGGTAAAATCATCAATTTGAATTTGAAGGATAAATATATAATTTCAGACTTGAACATTGGTGGACTGCATTTAAATTATTTTTCAATTTGATGATTTAAATTAAGAATTAAAATTTGATGGTTGGACTACCTATTTGAAATATTGAGGATGTGAATGAAATTTAAAAAATTGAAGAATACAAAAATTTATAAGTGAAAATAGGAATAATATTGGACTCGGATTACTTCTAGAGGAGATTATGATAGTTGGAGATCGTGAGGTAAAATTTGATATGGGTTATTTAAATCTTGAAAATTTTATATGGATTCAATTTAAATTTGGATATTGATGATTTGGAAAAGTGAGAAGAGATTACAATAGGTTAAATTTTGATTTGAACAATGATTATCTTAATTTTGAAGTGATCGCGATAGATTTGAATAGATTTTGTTATTTAAATTTTTGGAAGAGATTGCGATTGACGTACCTTATGTACGAATGTGAAGGATTTAACAAATTATGCCTTATTTTAATTTCGAGGACGAAATTGTTTTAAGTTGGGTAGATTGTAAACTCCCTCACCCAAAATAGGTATTTTGTGTATATTTTATATTATTATATTTATTATAAATGTTGAATTTATTTAGAGTATTCTCTTAGTTAATTAGAAAATAAAATTTTTAGTATATTTACTTATATAAATATTTATTTAGAATTATTTTTAGGCTATTTTAGATTATTGGGATTTTTTCATAATTTTTTAGTTAATTAAAAAACTAGTAACACTAATTTTCTAGGACTTTGAAGAATTTATTTTATATTCAAACTTAATTAAAAATATCTCAAACTTTTATTTTAGGTTCTAAATAATAAAATATATTTTCTAGAATTTTTTGGAAATTTTCTGATTATTTTTAGCATTTATTTTGAGTTAATTATGAAAACTGAATTAAAAACTAATTTCTGAAAAAGAAAACCCAAAAAGTAATTAATTCTGCCCAGTCAGCAAACAGGGGGGCCGACCTGTCAGCCTCCAGCAGTGAACAGTGCCGGGCCCGCCTGTCAGTGACCGCTGAGTGGGTGCGAGCCGAGCCGAGCCGACCTCGAGCCGAGCCGAGTCAGATTTCGACTCGGACTCAGCTGAGCCGAGCCGCAGCGAACCCAGACCGTTAGATCTGAGCGGGCAGCGTCGGATGGCTGCCATGTGGCACTATCTGAGCCGCGGCTGCTCTCTCTCTCCTCTATATATATAATAGTTTAGATATTAATTTCCAGGGTTTTTCTTCAGCCGATTTTTGGAGAATTGTCATCTAGGGTTCCTTCATCTTCCATAAGCCATTGTGCATAGCTCCGGACTCCAAACGAGGTCTAGTTTCTTGCATTAGAAAGATATTGAGGTTAGATTTCTGATTATATAAATTTTTTTTCGAAATTATTAGTATTAAATTCTGGAAAATTCGTGGAGAACAGCATGTTCGAAAATAGACGTGTTTCGATATTTTTGCGATTCCGGGAGAACCAGGAATCAGAATCACGAACCGTTTGAAGTTTCGGAAAGCTAATGTTGAGATCATTGACATATGTTTTTCCCAGAATTTAATTCGAAGTATTTATATACTTTTAATTCTGTAGAACTTCTAGGTTAGAATTTAACCATCGGTGCACGATACGAAATTTGTATGTGCCATAATTCCCAAACGAATTTGAATTTGGACGAGCCGTAAATTCCAACATGTTTTTGACGATGAAATCTACAGGAAATCATGCATGAAAGTTGAGTTTGTGTCGGTTGACTTTTCGGTCAACAGATCGCCTCGATTTTCGTGCCATGAGTCTCGAGTTGATAAAATTCAGTTTCTTTGGACAAAATTTAGGAATTAACATAAAAATCAGAATAATAAGATTAAAATTGGATTTTAGAGTAATTATTCCAGAATTAAATAAATTAAAATAAATTATCTTTTGACGTGATAAATTTGTAATACATAGGCTATTTAGACTGTGACTTGGACTCTGATTCATACCAGCAGCAGGACCCCAGACGAGTACATTCTCTGACAGTGTTCCAATAGGACATTAGTATTTAGCCACCACGGTTAGTTTACATCAGACCCTGAGTCGGAGAACCCAACGCGCGTTCGTACATTTACATGTACGCAAATATTATTCAGTTTGGTATATATATCTATGTACATAATTACTATATGTATTCCAATAATTATGTAAATAAATTGATGGTTATATTATTATATAGTTATATGAATATATATGTAAGTAAATGCTAATTGATAATTATGACTAAATATTCAGACTGTACGACCCTAGGACACCGTGGACTATCCCATACTTACCTTGACCATGTTGACCTTAAGAACTTATGAATTTTTTCGCCTAGCGTACATTAACGTACTGGCATAGACACCTGTCAGTTGATTGACTGATTTCGTACAGTACTTGAAGACGCGACACCCGCGTAATTCAACGTGTAATTGACCGTGTTAGATGACTAGTGTTACCCCTAGTATACCCCCTGAGTCCAGTATAAATGTGGTTGAGTATGTGCTAGTGTAATGACTAATGATTCTATTGTATTATATTTATGTGTACATAGGATATTGGATTTGTTCTGCGCAATTTCTGGAGCAGATTATTGGTACATTGCAGCTTCCTTGCCAGGCAAGTATACGTTGCCATTGTATTGTAATTTATATTCCATATGTTGCATGCATCTTATTTTCTGTCTTTAGTTCATATATTTTAAACTGTTATATAAAATGCACGTGACGGTATCGTCGCGATATGTTTTTATTTATGTATTGCATTGACCATGTTCATGAGACTACCCCATTATCATGTACCATCATTAGGTTCATTGGCCGTGACACAGTTGTTACACGAGTGTGAGTCTCATATAGAGATCATGGACTGCGTGACAGGTCTGGCCTCCTGTACGTATGGGCAGTGCGTTAGGAATAACTGCTGTTAGAAACTTTGCAAGCTAGTAGACTTGGCAGTTATTAGAGGTTTATCGTGTCATGGACATGACATACTTAGAGCATGGGGTGGGGAGAACAACAAGTACCGCATTTGAGCTCCTTTGCACTTCTCCTGTGCACCCGGATTCTCCACTGGAGATACGGGCGGTGATGACCCATATATATATATTATGTACATTGGCGGGCCTCCGCCGTTCAAAAGACGACGTGCCTTTGGGCCCCTGGATCTTCAAAAGAGAACCATGCCAAATCCCAGTTTTCAGCCAGATAGCTCACTGTGGGGAAAGTTGTTCTTAAACTGCATTCACTTTAGACGGTTAGGCGACCCATTGAATATTTATTTCAGTACTTTATTGGCATGTGTTTAAGTATCTTGTTATGTCCCTCTGAGGACCTGGTCCCCTGCCAGGTGTATTTGTTCTTGAGTATTCGCAGGAGCGCAGATTCGGATGGTTACCTATGTTTCGAGGATGTCTTCTCTTCGAGCCATGATTGCTAGCTGGTATACTTATATTTTGTTTGTTTGTGTTGTACTTATATTTTATTTACTTTTCTCATTCGAGTTGGTAGTGGATTTGTTTCCATCCAACTATCATTCTTAGATACTTCTTATTGAGATCTAGTTTCATAGATACTGGTTATTTATTTCTATATGATTTTGGTGGATGAGATTTAGATTATATCCTGTGACTTGTGACATATGTTATACCACTTGTGGATTGATATTCATAATACAGCGTACGTATGGATTTGGTTTCCATATATTGGAGTTGCCATATCCATGCGGCTGGCATGCTTACGTGTCCTAGTCCTACGTATTTTTGGGACTGGGGCGTGACAATTCTAATGCCATAGGTCTCTGGTTTTGTTTAGGACATTCTCGGGCTTGATGGTGACTTGATACACATATCATGCACAGCCCCAATCGACGATGACAGTCTCTTAGAATATGACTGTCCTACCACAATAGTGACAAGTACGGAGCTCCTTGGTTGGATATAGTGCAGCACTATCTGGTTGCTGGCGTGTCAAAGGGTGTCTAATGGGTCCTCCTGGCTGTGTCTTTACTGGTCCTTGGTGAATTCTCTGTTGATTTCCGTTTTCCCTGCTGATGGCCTCCTGAAACCTGGCCTCTGTCAATAGCTCAACATAAGAGATCCGGGACTGGGAGCTAGTGTAGTGCTGGAGCTCCTGAGTCAGCCCGCGGTGAAACCTCTTAGCCTTCTCCAAGTCGTTAGGTATTAGGACGGTGCCATACTTACTGAGGCGGCTAAACTCTGTGTCATACTCATCAACTGTTTTGTTCCTTTGCTCCAGATGGAGGAACTGATCGTACAATATGTCCCTTACAGTGTCCGAAAAGTACTTCCTCTCAAAGCACTCAATTGAAACAAGAACTCGTCCTCGTTATGGATTTGTTTTTTCGGAATCGATTCCCATATTCAGTGGACCGTGCCCCCGGGATCGACTTAGCGGCAGAGTCCGGAGGGACCTCTCCGCTGCTATCTTTTATTGCCTCGGATTTCGATGTCGCTTGTTGCTTTCGTGCTTTGAGCTGGTTTTGGGATTTGCTTGTTTTCCTTGAACGGTTTTGATGGTTTTTATTGATTTCGTTCATTGAACTGCACTTCAATTCCGAGATTGGAAAAGGTATTGATCGAGCTGTTCGTGTGCAGGTGAACGAGCAGTAGGCGGCTTGCGAGCGGAGTCGTGAAGCACCTCTTTCCTTCTCCCTTCCAAAAATCTAAGTGAGTGGCTACCGACCCGATTAGCTAGCCCTGCTTCCAGTCTTCACATCTAATAAATCTGCATTCTTCTTTGTCCCGATCAAACGATACCAAGTAATAATAAAAGAAACCAAGATAAAAGAGAATAGACTTGGTTATTATGCTGGTCAATCAAACATGTGAACTGTTATCTTATTGTATGCTTATTCGTGCAAATGTTCTATAAACCGTGCTAAGTATAGATCACATCTTGTACATGCATAATTGTTCAGGGAGGCTATGCAAAATATATCATGCAACACTACTTGTCGTGTACTCGTGTTCTTGCACTCGTGTTGCCTCAACTGCATAAATTGTTAACTTGTTAATCGTGTTCGATCATGGACAACTTGTGCACAAGGTATTGGTTCTGCGGACGGTCGCTGGGGCACTGGCACCGATCCGATCCGGGCAGAACTCGTGTGTAGTCGTCGTGTTCGGGACAGAATAACTTGCAGCGCAATCGTGTACTCTCGTAGCAAGCTATCCTTGTCCTCGGCTACGTCCACTATGGCAATCATGCCAGTGATCCTCGTGTATATTTAAACCTGTTGCAAACTAACTTGTGTCTTCGTGGCAGGGAAGGCAAGGTAAGTATTGTGTAGGTAATTCAGACGGTCAGGTAAAATCCACCGAACGGTGGCAAGTTCATTTCAGTATTTCATATATATACTGTTGCTTGTAAATGAACTAAGGCAAGATAGAATCCCACAAAATATGCATGCTTCATTAAAACAACGTGTTGATTGGCACAGTTGGGTTTAGCTCGCCTTCACCAGTATGTTTCGACATACTGACCCTCGTTGAAACAGGTTCTCCGCACTAAGGCAAACCGAGCGAGGAGCCGAAGTCGTCTTCCCGATCCAGTCCAGCTGTGGGCGCATCTTCTGATCGTGCCGCTTTTGAAGTACTTAAAGAAGAAGCTTGCAACTTTCCATACACAATGCAGCTTCGTGGCAAAGCCGTCCTCCAGCCCGGAGGTCTTTAGCTTTTAAAGTTTTATAAAGGGATGTAATGTACAGGACTGCTATCTCATTTTGAGTCAACACTTTTGTAAGCCGTTCGGTAGATTAGCTGACTCGTTCAGGAGTTTGTAATAGATGTTCATTATCAATAAAGAGAACCTTTCCATGTTTCAAATCTGTGTTTCAATTTATCTGCGTACTCTGAATATGTGCTTGTTATGCAAATCATTAAAGCCTTGTGCGGGCGCAACCCCAGGCCCGCACGGCGGTCACGATTCGGGGGACGCCTCAAGTGATTCTACGGAATTGGGTCGTGACATAGTGGTATCAGAGCACAGATTCAAGTTCCTTAGACTCGTGCTGAAAAAGTTCCTTTAACGATCAAATTCCTATACGAACTCTTGAACTCGCTAGGCCAAAATGAGATACATTCATGCAATAAGTCCATAATACATTATGATTCTAATATAATTTACCTTCTTTTGAAGGAATGGCTCCAGCGCAATCTGCAGCGCAAACACCGGACGAAACGCAAGGCCAAGAGAGTAGTTCGGGTGCTTCGGGAAGTTCAAGGAGCCAGCAAGCCATGCCAAGCAACGATCCCGTCCAGCAAATATTGCGGATGTTGGGGGAAAACCAACAAAGGGACGAGGCTCACTAAGAACGGGCCGAGAAGCGGGCGGAGGAGAGTCAGCTCAAGTTTCACGACAATATAGAAGCACGATTCTTAGTCCAACAGAAGCAGGTAGATGCCCTACAACAGATCGTTCAGACTTTGGCATCCAACCAGTCCGCGGCAACGCCATCGACTCCGGTGGAACAGCCCGTGCTTGAAGTAGAGACGCCGCAAATCGCAAGGCCGAGGGACGTGACTGCCTTCGACTTTGGCCACTTCAAGAAAGTCTGCAACACCCCATTCAACGGGACTGAGGACCCAGTCGTAGCTCTAGATTGGTTGGCCGAACTTAAAGACCACTTCGATCTGCTGGAGGTCCCCGAAGAGAAGCGCGTCTCCTGCGCACAACTACAGCTCCGCCTCAACGCACACGATTGGTGGGACGTGCATCGACGATCTCTCCAATTTGATCACGGAGAGGAGGCGATCCCATGGATGACCTTTCGTGCCGCGTTCGAAGAGGAGTTTATACCCCCTCCAGTGCAACGTCAGATGGAGAACGAGTTCGTGCAGCTGAGGTAAGGCAGCATGACAGTTAAAGAGTACTCCGCCGAATTCAACCGACTCTCCAAATTCGCTAGAGCCTATTTACCTGATGTAGCGAGTCAAGCTAGAAGATTTGAAGGTGGACTATGCCCTATCATCCATTCGCACGTAGTCATTCATCAGTATCGTATAATGCGTGAAGTCATGAATCACGCTCTATCACTAGAACCACACTATCCTCACGTTCCTGCCGGCGTTGTGCATACCTACACTCACAAACGCCAAAGCAACGAGAGAGAAAACAATGCTGCAAAGCGACAAAACGACGGTGGTCAGCAAATAAAGCATTGGAGCAATAAGTGTCAATTCTGTAAGAAGCTTGGACACGATAAGAAAGATTGCCGCTTCAGACTTGGGTTATGCCTCGCTTGTGGACGATCAGGCCATGCCATAAATTCCTGTCCAAACCTTCTTGATCGTCGCCCCCAACGTAACGTTCCCTGATGGTAGGTCCTATTCTTAAGTTTCGAGACGAAACTTTCAATTAGTTGGGTAGGATGTAGCGCCCCATTCTCCCGGTGCGGAGATCGCGGCTAAGAAACACAAGACGGTATCATTCGATCGGGATAGATTGAAACAAGAACTCGTCCTCGTTATGGATTTATTTCTTCAGAATCGATTCCCATATTCAGTGGACCGTGCCCCCGGGATCGACTTAGCGGCAGAGTCCGGAGGGACCTCTCCGCTGCTATCTTTTATTGCCTCGGATTTCGATGTCGCTTGTTGCTTTCATGCTTTGAGTTGGTTTTGGGATTTGCTTGTTTTCCTTGAACGATTTCGATGGTTTTCATTGATTTCGTTCATTGAACTGCACTTCAATTCCGAGATTGGAAAAGGTATTGATCGATCTGTTCGTGTGCAGGTGAACGAGTAGTAGGCGGCTTGCGAGCGGAGTCGTGAAGCGCCTCTTTCCTTCTCCCTTCCAAAAGTCTAAGTGAGTGGCTACCGACCCGATTAGCTAGCCCTGCTTCCAGTCTTCACATCTAATAAATCTGCATTCTTCTTTGCCCCGATCAAACGATACCAAGTAATAATAAAAGAAACCAAGATAAAAGAGAATAGACTTGGTTATTATGCTGGTCAATCAAACATGTGAACTGTTATCTTATTGTATGCTTGTTCGTGCAAATGTTCTATAAACCGTGCTAAGTATAGATCACATCTTGTACATGCATAATTGTTCAGGGAGGCTATGCAAAATATATCATGCAACACTACTTGTCGTGTACTCGTATTATTGCACTCGTTTTGCCTCAACTGCATAAATTGTTAACTTGTTAATCGTGTTCGATCATGGACAACTTGTGCACAAGGTATTGGTTCTGCGGACGGTCGCTGGGGCACTGGCACCGATCCGATCTGGACAGAACTCGTGTGTAGTCGTCGTGTTCGGGACAGGATAACTTGCAGCGCAATCGTGTACTCTCGTAGCAAGCTATCCTTGTCCTCGGCTACGTCCACTATGGCAATCATGCCAGTGATCCTCGTGTATATTTAAACCTGTTGCAAACTAACTTGTGTCTTTGTGGCAGGGAAGGCAAGGTAAGTATTGTGCAGGTAATTCAGATGGTCAGGTAAAATCCATCGAACGGTGGAAAGTTTATTTCAGTATTTCATATATATACTGTTGCTTGTAAATGAACTAAGGCAAGATAGAAACCCACAAAATATGCATGCTTCATTAAAACAATGTGTTGATTGGCACAGTTGGGTTTAGCTCGCCTTCACCAGTATGTTTCGACATACTGACCCTCGTTAAAACAGGTTCTCCGCACTAAGGCAAACCGAGCGAGGAGCCGAAGTCGTCTTCCCGATCCAGTCCAGCTGTGGGCGCATCTTCCGATCGTGCCGCTTTTGAAGTACTTAAAGAAGAAGCTTACAACTTTCCATACACAATGCAGCTTTGTGGCAAAGCCGTCCTCCAGCCCGGAGGTCTTTAGCTTTTGAAGTTTTATAAAGGAATGTAATGTACAGGACTGCTATCTTATTTTGAGTCAACACTTTTGTAAGCCGTTCGGCAAATTAGCTGACTCGTTCAGAAGTTTGTAATAGATGTTCATTATCAATAAAGAGAACCTTTCCATGTTTCAAATCTGTGTTTTAATTTATCTGCGTACTCTGAATATGTGCTTGTTATGCAAATCATTAAAGCCTTGTGCGGGCGCAACCCCAGGCCCGCACGGCGGTCACGATTCGGGGGACGCCTCAAGTGATTCTACGGAATTGGGTCGTGACATGACGCATACCCAACTGGCGCTCCATTGATTTCCACCAGTGATGCGCGTTGCCCTCTAAGTGAGTCCTTACGCCTATCATCCATAGATCAGTAGGTAGTTGTGATGCCTCTAACAACTTTTTGGTATTGGCAATCCAGTTCGTGGTCTCCTCTGGACTCTCATTGCCCTTATATGGCTTAGGGCCCATCTGCACAAAGTCCTTGACTGAACCAACCCGAGCTTGTGATACTGAAACTAGTGCCTGGGTTGGTATAGGGGCTAGTACAGCCATTCTCTCAAGTACTGCCAGAAATTCTAGCCTCTGCTCTGCTGCTTGCTGCCTCTGTTCCTGCATTATCATCTGGAAGAATTGGAACAGCTGTGTCCGGCCATCCTGCAGTGCTGATAAATCTAGAAGGGTCCCATCAGGTATCGTGAAAGGAGTTAATGGAATTTGATTTCTAGTCAGTCCATCCGGTCCGGGAAGAAGAGGTGTCGTTGAGGTCTCTCCGGGTGATTGGTTGTCGTCCCCTGGAGACGTGTTGTCCCCGGTGGCGGCATGCCCGTTATGCAAATTCATCTCTCTGCAAGAGATGGATGAAGGATTAAGAAGAGTACATGAATCAAGCAGGATGCAAGCACTTAAGTAGGACATGTTGGAAGGAAGATAAGTTATAGTCAAGTGTGGATGAGATCTAAAATTTTAATCCTAGGTGCAGGCCCGCTCGGTACAGTTACGTAACCAAAATGTCTAACTTGACCTGCATGGGCCACCACAAAAATATGTCATGCCCCAGTCCCAAAATACGTAGGACTAGGAACACGTAAGCATGCCAGCCGTATGTATATGGGAACTCCAATATATGGATACCATAATACACACGTGCGCTGTAATATGAATATAAACTCACATGTGGTATATATAATGTCACAAGTCACAGATATGCTAATCTCATCCACATAATAAGTCATAGAAAAGAAATACTAAACTAAAATAAGGAGTCGAAAATATCCAAAATAATAGTCGGGTGGAGACAAATCCACTACCAATGACTATATCCAGAACTAAAATAAGAGAGGAGTATAAAATCTTCAATATAAAAATAAGGTGATGACAGAAGTATATTAACTAAGAAGAATCCATCGCTAGATATAATCAAAGACGCTTAGAAGGTAAGACCTCCTCGGCAGAAAGTAACGCGTCAGGTCCAGGTCCGTACTCCTGCGGATACTCCTGGTCGTCTATACCTGGCAAGGGACCAGGTCCTCAGAGGGACATAACAAGATACATAGAAGCAATCCAATTGAATACAGTAAACATGCATAATGTTTGAAAATATATAAGTACACTATACAAGACAATCTATATGAATGCAAATGAGGACAACTTTTTGACGTATGGGCAAGGGTAGGCCACTCGATCTAAATCTCACACTCATACACACGTCAGTGGACATCATCAGCCGACATACCTTGGGGGTAGCGACCCTCGTGACTCCATCAATCGACATACCTCGGGGGTAGCGACCATCGGACACGACCACCATAGTGCGTGCTAGCTACTATGGTTTACCAGAGTGGTTAAAGCCCATACGCCTACTGATTGTCCTCTCATGATACTAAGTGTCATGTGTGTGTCAACATATCTAATATATAGTAATGACTGAAAGAAACTACACATGCAATGAATATACAAAAATAAAATGAATATACAAAAATATAATAAGCATACAAAGTACTGTAAATAATTTGGCAAGGTATCTTGCCTGGCAAGAAAGCTGCAAAGTGTAACGTCCAGATGTCATGCGCACAGGAGTAGAAGCTGCGGCCTCGGAATAAACATCTCTGGATGCTGAAATAGACATCACCAACGTTTCTAGAATAAGAAAGATAGCTAGAAGACACTACCCTTTCGTCCAATTTGGACACAGGGGCAAAACGATAATTTTGAGTCAAAGCGGGGTCCACATGTGGCCCACTTTGCACCGAAAAGCGTGTCAGGGGTAAAAGTCTCTAAATAGGACAAAATTATAGGTCAAACCAATTCTAAACGTCAATATGAACTCAACGGTATGTCCAATTTTGGATTCCGGTGAGCCGAACACAAATTCGCCCAAAAAGTCAACCGTAGGGCCCGCCAATTAGCGACTTGGTCAACTGCCTCAGAATTGCGTAAAAATTCGGTCACAGGACCAGCGCGTTACCACGAGTCCAGTGGCGCAAGTTTTTCCATATTCTGACGAGCGTGCACAAAATGCGCAGGGCTTTCGCAAAAGTTACGACATTGGGATTGTCCGCGGATACGGACTGATTTTGATGCGCACACGCGTCCGAATCAGTTTTCGTAAAATCTCACGTGTCCGGGTACACTGCGCGCACCTTTTGGTACACTTGGTACACGACGGGGAGGTCCCGTTTGGCGGGACGAGCTCCGTTTCGTAATTTTTTTAGAAATCTAGAAAAGTGGGTTTTTGGGGTTTTCCGACGAATTTAATTCTACATACAACAGTTAACAAATTAATATAATTAACAGAAATTAAACTAGGTCAAGTGGTCTCCGTATACCAAAAAGAAGAATCGAATTCGGATCTTTGTGGTGGGAGATACGAATCCAGGAACATAGGTAGTTACTGTAGTTTTTTGCGAGATCCGAAAGTGGTCTTTTTCTGTCAACTTGGATGCTATTTTTGCCTAGGGTTACGCGTTGTTCGAGGTCAACTATCATACAGATATTGAAGAGGGTTAAGTGGTGAACGTACTGGTGAAGACGGGGTCGAGTTTGGTTCAACGAGGTGACGGAAAACAGGGCTGGAACACAGGTACTTCGCTGATTGAAACTGCAACGTGCTGGGTTGCGCGGGGTCGCGGTCGTCATGCGGCGGTTCTGGGCGGCTGGGCGCGGTTCTCCGGCTGGCTGAGGGCGGCGGGGTCAGATGGGAAAGAGGAGAATTAGGGTTTAGGATTTTCGAGAGGAGAGATATATTTATAGGGAGAGAAGGAAATCGCGGGGGGGGGGGGGGGTTCGTTCGTTCGCGGGGTTTTATGAGCAGCTGTTGCTGCTGGGGTTTCTAAAGGGTGCGGGTGCGGGTCTTCGCGGTAGTGGGTAGGGTAGGTTGGTTAGGCGGGTTTAGATCCATTAGGATTCATTATGAATTTTCCATTTCTTTTCTTTTTCTTTTTCTTTTTTTTCTTTTTCTTTTCCTTTTTCATTTCTTTCTCTTTCTATTTCTTTAAAAAATAAAATATATATGTATATATATATATATATATATATATATATATACATACATATATATATATATACATATATACATATAGAAAAATCTAGAATTTGTATTAATGCATACCATTAAGCTAGCAACTGTCCAAAGGGTCTCCTACATGAAATAAATTAGAAAAAATTTATACCGGCTCCATAAATCTCTAAATTCACAAACACCTAAAATAAAAATTAAATAAAAATCTATTTCTCCTAATTAGCTCATAATTAATATAATTAAATTAATAATTAACTAAAAAGGGTAAATACGATTTTCTAGGATTAGGGATTTTACATGTCCAGAAATGGATTTCGATGAGCCGATCACAAAATCGCCCGTCAAGTGGAGCCGTGGTGCCCACGATACATGATTTTGTCAACGTTCTCAGAATCGAACCAAACTTGGGTCACAGGACCAAAAAAAATGCTACGAGTCCGATGGCGCAAGTTTTATTTCGAAACGACGAGCACACACGAAGTTACAACGAGTTCCAGAACAGGGCCGATATGGGGCGTTGTCGATGGATAAGCGTTATTTTCGGTGTGCACGCACATCCAAATCAACTTTTGCAAAATCTCACAAATCCGTATCGACGGTGCGCACCTTTCGATAAAGTTCGTACACGACCAAGTCGTCCCGTTTAGCGGGGCGCACCCAGTTCTAAAAAAATCAGGGTTTTAATTAACCAATATTTTGGTCATTTTCACCCTAAAAAATAACACAATATACAACACAATAAAGTACAAAAAAAATAGGATTAAAAACTAGGTCAGGTGGTTTAAATAATTGTTCAGGTGGATTTTGAAAATATTTCAAAGGTTCGTCGCAAAAAGGTCGCGAACTGGGGAGTTCGGGATGAATTCTGAATTTTCAGAATTGGGAGTTTATTTTCCTAATTTTGCGTCACAGTTTGCGATCGCCACAGGACGCGATACCCCGAATGAGTTGCACGGAGTTCGAGAGGGTCACGCAGGGTATGCGTAGGATTCGACAGAACGGAAAATAATACGGCGAGGAGAGAGAAAACCTCACCTGAACAGGGCGTCAATATCGATTATAAAAAGCGTATACGAGGCGCGGCAGAGCTGTGGCCATGGGGGTCGACGACGACGCCGTCTATGGTTGCTCTGGCTCGCGGAGGCGGCGCTGCGCTCGTCGGCGGAGGGGAGAAGCAGTGGGCTGTGATGGGGAGTCGTCTGGTCTCGCCAGAGTCGGGTGGGAGGCTATGACCGAAGGGGTCGGGGAAGCTCTGGAAGTGGAGAAGGTGACAACGGGGTGGCCGGGGCTCGGGCCACGGCGAGGGTGAAGCAGCGGAGGAGAAGCGAGGTCGTCGCCGGGGTAGCTGGGTACGACGGAGTTCGTGGTGGAGAGAGTGAGGGTTTAAATTACTAGGGTTCCGACGGTTGAAGGAGATGAAGAGGTAGGGGAAGGCGGAGAGGTTGGCGGAGCTGCGGGTGAACGGCCGCGGGGAGGCGGAACGACGCGGCGGCGGCCGAAACGGCCGGGAACGGAGCGGCGTCGGTTACGGGAGAGAAAGGGGGATCACTGTAGCAGGCGGGTCGGGTCGGGTTGCGGGTCAGCGGGTTTGTGTTTAGGCCCGGATCTGACCCGCTAGGGTTGGATCGGTTCAAATAGGCCAGTTCGGTTCAGGTTGGTTCAGGTGGGTTTGTTTGGTTTATTTAAAAACTTAGTTTTTAGGTCTTTAAAAATAGTTCTGGGGTCCAATAAATTTCAGGAAAATTACCCTATGTGTAATATTTTATTTTACACCAAAAAATATTGTTTTTCATAATATTTTAATATTTATTTTAATACATAAAAATATTTAATTCAGAAGAACATTTTATTTTAATTCCTGAAAAATCAAAGAAAATTCCAGAAAAAATTCCAAAAATTTATTTTTAAAATTTGAAAATTTTGGGTGTTTACAATCTACCCCCCTTAAGAGGATTGCGTCCTCGCAATCAAAGAATAACATAACCGGTCAGAAGAGATGACACGGTTTGCAAAACATGTTCGAAGCATGACACAACTAAAGAATCATGATCCAGAAGAAATCGAATGATGAGTGTTAAGCAAAACACCTAGGGAAGGAATAAGGTATTTTCCTAGACAATGAAAATTAGGTAATTCAAGAGTGAAAGAAATATGGATAGAGCAAGGAAAACTACAATTTTTAGAAAAACTAGGTTTATCAATTATTAACAAGTTCAAATACTAGGTTTAAGGCTAAGGTCATGAAATAACAGGCACGTGCTAAGCAATACTAGAAATAGACATCTATGAATAACTTAAATCTTATTCGCATTTGCTACTCTATGAGTCTGCGCGTCCTCCATGGTCATCGCAAGAGCTTGTCTGCATCCTTGTGGTGTATTCCTCTGCTGCTGCTGGACCTGCTGGAAGAGTACTGCCTGGGGTACCAAAGGTGGCCTCGGCTGATACCCTCCTGGAGCGGGTAAAGCTTGTTGGTTAACCATTGGTGCTCGTTGGTGAACCATCGGTGTTTCTCCTCAATGTATCATGCAATATTTGGGTAAATGTTGACTGGATCCGCAAATCAAGCATAATCCAATTTTGCGTCTGCACTCGCTCTCATAATGACCTCGCTTGAGACAATATTGACATGTCAGCTGGAATAAGGCTCTTGGTGCTGCTCCCGGTGGTGGATTCTTCTGGGGTCGCTTTGCAACTCTTTCCTGCTGTGCTTGGTCTGGTGCTAATGCATGCGGCCACTTCTGACTGGACTCTCTCTTGGTGATGTGCTCCATGCGTCGGGCTGCAATAAGGACTTTCGTGTCTAAAGTAGTTACAATGTAGCTGATTAATTTTTGTAGCTCCGAGCTAAGTCCGTCAAAGAACTTCTCCGCTAGGATTTGCTGGGCTTCTTGCTGAACCTTCTGCTGGGCTTGCATCATTGCGTAGAACATTTGATACATTTGTTGCCCGTCCATAGCCTGCCCTTGTGGGAATACGGGCATTGGTGGAGTGAACTGCGTCGATAGTGGAATGTCGTCTTGCTAGATTCTCGAGGCATGCTGGTTCGCTTGACTGCTTTGGTGAGCTGATTGACCTCCACCAACTGGTGTCACTTCATCTTCTTCGTAGGTGGCTTTAGCATCTTGTGGTGTTCCTGCAAGAGTCTCGTCGCTTGCTGGTGGTTTCATTACTCTGCATTCAAAATAAACTATAAGAGGCACAGAGGAATCAAGGCAGGATGCAAGTCAAGAAATTTAAATCCGATATAGAGATCAAGAATGATTCAATCAAGTGGATGAGATCCTATAACTTATCCTATCCTTTTTGCAGGCTTGCTCGGTCCCTAAGTTGAAACCGAAACAATTTTGTCGTAGACCTGCATGGGCCACCACAAAAACCATATCACGCCCCAGTCCCAAAATATTGAGGGACTAGATACGTAGCAATGGCCAGCAGCACATACTGATGGGCAAACCCAATTTAATGGACCCATCAGGGTGTACTTAAGCTGTAAAACAATAATATGGGCAATGGTACTAATCTCATCCACAGAAATAAATACAACAATATCAGAATAATACGCAATATCAAGTCTCAATAAAACATTACTCGGGGAACAACCCGATAATAAGTTTGATAGAACAACTCAATAGACAGGAAATAAAGAGTCCAACAATAGAAATAACTGAGTATAATAACCAGATACTCAGGAGAAATCCTCAGCGATCACCTCGTCTTCTGGTTCTGGTACTGCTCCAGTGCCTGCTCCTGTTTCATACACCTCGGGGTAGATCTCCTCAGCTAAACCTGGGGACATAATCCGGATCCAGGTCCTCAGGGGACATAGCAAGGTACAAGAATAACTCATGCCAAAATAAGTACAGTGCAGTAATAAATGAATCAATAGGGTAACTATATAACCAGCTAAGTGATATGCAATATGAGAGCATTAATCATACTCAGGCTGAGACTACTATAGGCTCTGTGTCGGGAAAACCCATAGCAGCATTTTCTCGAAGGGCCAGTAATATGTCAAAGCTCTGTGTCAGAGTCTAAGACACCTCCAGATAACAATATATATATAATATAATCAGCCTTTGATATGGTAATACTCTCCCCATCCAATGTAATCACACGTCTCATGTCTACGATGTCTCATGTCCATGTCACTCAGGATCATGACCTATAACTGATGCAACAAGTTATAATGATTGCTAAGCACATGCAATATCTATGTCACGAATCATGTAACCTATACAGAATCACCATGAATATCTCAAGAAGATTCTGTCTCATGAATAGTATCAGGTGTCCTGTGGTATGATGTACTTGATGATGCAAGCACGAGAATGTATAGGGTCTCGATATCCATGTCTAGGTGACGTTACACAACTCCGCGTACGGCGTTGACACCCGACTATTATTTGGACGTTAAGTAATGTCACACGGTCCTAGGTTGAACATATATATCATATGATAGATCAAGGAAATAATATGAAATAAATTACTGCAAGTATTGGCAAGGTACACTTGTCTACGGTTCTGACTCCAACTGCTGCTCTGGTATCAGTGAGATTTGTAGGTACTCCTCCGGTTGTTAAAATAAATGCTACCATCATATTCAGAAGATATCAAACAGCTAGAATTGCCTGTCCATAAGTCCAATTTGGATACAGGGGCAAAAGTGACAGTTTCTGGTCAAAGCGGGGTCCACATGTGGCCCGCTTCGCACCGAAAAATGTGCCAGAGACAATGTTCTCCAAATTCGTCAAACTTAGTGTCTACAATTCCAGAACGATGATATGAACCCAACGGAATGTCCAGAACCAGATTCCGATGAGCCGATCACAAAATCGTCCGTCAAGTGGAGCCGTGGGGCCCACGATACGCGATTTTGTCAACGTTCTCAGAATCGAACCAAACTTGGGTCACAGGACCAAAAAAATGCTACGAGTCCGATGGCGTAAGTTTTGTTTCGAAATGATGAGCACATACGAAGTTACAACGAGTTCTAAAACAGGACCGATACGGGACGTTGTCGACGGATACGCGTTGTTTCTGGTGTGCACGCACATCCAAATTAACTTTCATAAAATCCCACATATCCGTATCGATGGTGCACACCTTTCGGTGAAGTTCGCACATGACCAAGTCGTCCCATTTAGCGGAGCGAACCCAGTTCCGAGAAAATCAGGGTTCTAATTAACCAATATTTTGGTCATTTTTACCCTAAAAATAACACAATCTATAGCACAATAAATTACACAAAAAAATAGGGTTAAAAACTAGGTCAGGTGGTCTAAATAATTGTTCAGGTGAATTTTGAAAACATTTCATAGGTTGGTCGCAAAACGGTCGCGAACTGGGGAGTTCGAGACGAATTCTGAATTTTTAGAATTGGGGATTTATTTTCCTAATTTTGCGTCGCAGTTTATGATTGCCACAGGACGCGATACCCCGAACGAGTTGAACGGGGTACGAGAGGGTCATGCAGGGTACGCGTAGGATTCGACAGAACAAAAAATGAGGCGGCGAGGAGAGAGAAAACCTCACCTGAACAGGGCATCAGTATCGACTATAAAATGCGTATACGAGGCGCGGCACGGCGGAGCTCGCTGTTGCTGTGCTTGCTGATGGCGGAGTTGTGGCGGTGGGGGTCAGCGGCGACGTCTTCGACGGTTGCTCGGGCTCGCGGAGGCGGCGCTGCGCTCGTAGGCGGAGGGGAGAAGCAGCGGGCTATGATGGGGAGTCATCGTGTCTCGCCGGAGTCAGGTGGGAGGCTGTGACCGAAGGGGTCGGGGAAGCTCTGGAAGTGGAGGCGGTGACAGCGGGGTGACCGGGGCTCGGGTCACGGCGAGGGTGAAGTAGCGGAGGAGTGGCGAGGTCGTCGCCGGGGTAGCTGGGTGCGGCAGAGTTCGTGGTGGAGAGGGTGAGGGTTTAAATAACTAGGGTTCCGACGGTTGAAGTAGATGAAGAGGTAGGAGAAGACGGAGAGGTTGGCAGAGCTGCGGGTGAACGGCCACGGGGAGGCGGAACGACGCAGCAACGGCGGAAAAGACCGGGAACGGAGCAGCATCGGTTACGGGAGAGAAAGGGGGATCACTGTAGCAGGCGGGTCGGGTCGGGTTGTGGGTCAGCGGGTTTGGGTTTAGGCCCGGATCTGACCCGCTAGGGTTGGGTCGGTTCAAATAGGCCGGTTCGGTTCAGGTTGGTTCAGGTGGGTTTGTTTGGTTTATTTAAAAACTTAGTTTTTAGGTCTTTAAAAATAGTTCTGGGGTCCAATAAATTTCAGAAAAATTACCCTATGTCTAATATTTTATTTTACACCCAAAAATATTATTTTTCATAATATTTTAATATTTATTTTAATACTTAAAAATATTTAATTCAGAAGAACATTTTATTTTAATTCCTGAAAAATCAGAAAAAATTCTAGAAAAAATTTCAAAAATTCATTTTTAAATTCTGAAAATTCTGGTGTTTACAATAAATTCCAAAAAAATTACACTATGTCTAATTAATTATTTTACACCCAAAATATTATTTTTATAATATTTTAATATTTAATAAAATTACACAATTAATTTAATACCAAAAATAATTTATTTTAATTAGTTAAAAATCACAAAAAATTCTCAAAAATTTATTTTTAAAATTCTGAAAAATTCTGGGTGTTTACAATCTACCCCCCTTAAGAAGATTGCGTCCTCGCAATCAAAGAATAATGAAACATAACCGGTCAGAAGAGGTAACACGGTTGTAAAATATGTTCAAAGCACGACACAATCAAAGAATCATGACCAAAGAGAAATCGAAGGATGAGGGTTAAGCAAAACACATAGGGAAGGAATAAAACATTTTCCTAGAAAATGAAAGTTAGGTAATTCAAGAGTAAAGAAATCTGGATATAGCAAGGAAAACTACAGCTTAGAAAAACTAGGTTATGAATTATTAACAAGTTTAAAATACTAGGTTTAGGGATAAGGTCATGAAGTAACAGCACGTGCTAAAGCATTACTAGAAATAGACATCTATGAATAACTTAAATCTTACTCGTATTTGCTACTCCATGAGTCTGTGCGTCCTCCATTGTCATCGCAAAAGCTTGTCCGTGTCCTTGCAGTGGTGCCCTCTGCTGTTGCTGGGCTTGCTGAAAAAGTGCTGCTCGTAGTGCCAAGGGTGGCATTGGTTGATATCCTCCTGGTGCTAGTAGAGCTTGTTGGTTTACTATCGGTGCTCCTTCTCGACGCTCAGTTCATTCCCTCACTGAATGCTGACTGGAATCCGTAGGTTTTGTGATCGGCTCATCGGAATCTAGATCTGGACATTCCGTTGGGTTCGTATCGCCGTTTTGGACTTTTAGACACTAAGTTTGATGAATTTGGAGGACTTTGTCTCTGGCACATTTTTCAGTGCGAAGTGGGCCACATGTGGACCCCGTTTTGACCAGAAACTGTCACTTTTGCCCCTGTATCCAAATTGGACTTATGGACAGGCAATTCTAGCTGTTTGATATCTTCTGAATATGATGGTAATGATTATTTCAGCAACCGGAGGAGTACTTGAAGATCCCGCGGATACCGGAGCGACTGTTGGTATTCAAACCCCAGGCAAGTGTACCTTGCCAATCTTGCAGTATTTGCTACATAATGTTCTCTTGATTTAATTATATGATATAAATGTTCAACCTAGGACTGTGTGACATTGCTTAAGTCCGAATAATATTCGGGTGTCAATGCCGTACGCGGAGTTGTGTAACGTCACCTAGAGATTGATATCGCGACCCTATATATCTTCGTGCTTGCATTATCAAGTACGTCATACCATAGGACACCTGATACTGTTCATGAGACAGAATCTTCCTGAGATATTCATGGTGATTCTGTGTAGGTTTACAGGATTTGTGACATAGATGCATAGCTATCATTATGACTTGCTGCATTAGATATAATCTTGCGTGTTATGGACATGAGACGTATGATTAAATTGGGTGGGGAGAGACTTACCATACTAAAGGTTGATTATATTATATATATATAGTTATCTGGAGGTGCCTTAGACTCTGACACAGATCTTGGACACATGTACTGGCCCTTCGAAAAAATGCTGCTATAGGTTTCCCCGATACAGAGCCTATAGTAGTCTCGGTCTGAGTATGATTATTGCTCTCACTTGCATATCATATAGCTGGTTATATAGTTTACCCTATTGATTCATTTATTACTGTACTTCATTTATTTGGCTTGAGTTATTCTTGTACCTTGCTATGTCCCCTGAGGACCTGGAATCCGGATTATGTCCCCAAGTTTAGCAGAGAAGATCTACCCCGAGGTGTACGGGACAGGAGCATACATTGGAGCAGTAGCAGAACCCGAGGACGAAGTGATCGCAAAGGATTTCTTCTGAGTATCTGGTTTATTATACTCAGTTATTTCTATTTGTTGGACTTCTATTTCCTGTCTATTGAACTGCTGTATCAGACATATTATCGGGTTGTTCCCCGAGATACTTTATTGAGACTTGATGTTGCTTTATATTTCATATTGATCGTATTTATTTTTGTGGATGAGATTGGTACCATAGCCTATATTGTTGTTTTACAGCTTAAGTACACCCTGATGGGTCCATTAAATTGGGTTTGCCCATCGGTGTGTGCTGCTGGCCATTGCCACGTGTCTAGTCCCACGGTATTTTGGGACTGGGACATGACATAGTTTTTTTGGTGGCCCATGCATGCTACAATCAGGTCACTTAGGGTTACACGAACATCTATGTCTTAATCAATCAAACAAGAAACAATAATCATACATCATATATGATAAAGCAATAAGGCATCCCAAATGCTTTCTCAAGATGTTCTGGATACTAGTTGTACAAAATAAGAAGCTGGTGGAATAACAAAAGTATATGACAGTATTACAGCTGTAGTCTAATTTTTATACAGTTATGAAATGGAAACTAAATGTCTAGACATGCCGGCTAACAGGTGTCGGTGGCTAAACGCCCAAAAGAGTAAAATGCACAATGACGAACGGTGAATAAGGAAACCCATTCGTTATCCTCGTCGTCCATGTTCCTGGTACGTGCCATGAGTCAGAAAAAAGTACGCTGGATCCTCGGGTGTTGGCTCAAAACCTGGCCATAGAAAATCAGTGGGGTTAGACCCCAAATAGCAAGTACCACAAAGGAAGCACGAAATGGAGAAACAAAACCCAAAACAATATATATATATATATATATATATATATATATGTTCTGTATCGTAATTTAGGTCCATGGCATATCCTAGCACAAAGGTCCAACCCTACAACCAAACAAGGACAATGATTGAATCTATCACACTATGATAGTCCATTTTCCTAGGCTACTAACAGAGTAATACAATCACAACCAAGTCTAATTAATAAAATTGGCCAATCACTTATACGGATTGCTATTTGTGGAGTCTGAGGTTATCTCAGAATAATGCATTATAGGTATCCTCAGATCACGCCATTGCCGAACATGAGCTACCCGAGCCAATATATGATTATATAGGCACTTCACGAATTGCACTAGTTTCCCGTAGGGCCACTTTGCTAGATCACGGTATTAGCGGTTCCAATATTTCTATACTAAAATAGTGGCTTGACATTATTTATAATGGGTCAGATACTGCACTCCACTAAGACGGATGATATATTGTATCCGTGGTAGCCAGCCCGCAGCGCACTTAGAATGAATCTCTGAGGGAAGGTTCATTGGCATGATCTCGGGATACCGTTTCCTTCCAATGTTACTACCACTTTTAGTTGCTTAATTAACCCTATATTGTTTTGAAATCTTAAGGCGTGGCCACATGAGAATTTCTCTTAAGATGTCGTACAAAGTACGGACACGCTAGATACAAATCCATGGAAGTTCAGTCTGGATTCACCCGAGCGTGTATGCACCATTTAATAAATTAATATTCTAGCCACACTTTGGTACTTGACTCGCATATCATGTTTGTGATGGAGAAAAAAAATAGTATTATGCGTTCAGGAATTTGGAGGCATTCTCGATGCACAACCCAAATATAAATCACTTAACACGTAATACGATATATTTTACCCCAGTATACTTAGATCATGAACACTATCAAGCAATAATTGTATCAGTACAGATACAATTTTTGAGTCCAATTACCAATTATTTATTGGGTCAAATGAATCTTGAGTAAAGCGTTCGACAACAATAGTTTTTTCAGGCAAGGTGTGGTTGGAGACTGGATGAACCAGCTCACTCCTGATATGGTCCAACGTATCGACAAGATTATTGAGAGCAAATTTGAGAGTTCAGGTCTGGCACCCTGACGTAGGGGATCAGCCAACCGACCAGTCCAGATTATCCATCCCCTTTCTGCTGCATGCGTTTTTTATTTTTCGAAAGTCCAAATTTTGGTGTGGTAATTTGTTTGCTTTAATTTAATTGTAATCGTAATGAAATAAAGTTTGTAGTAATGGTTTGAGTTTATAATGTAATAGAATAACAATTGTATTATCATGTTTAGTTGGAATATGTTATTAAATTATATAATGTAATATCAATTATATCCAAATGTTTGCTTTGCTATAAAATGTAATCTTATTATACTTGTTATTTGTATCATTGTTACAAATATAGCATTGATATTTATATTTTCTGTTTTAGTCATCCTTAACATTTATAGGTCACGGTCGTGGTGCATCCCACAATAAGGATGGTTCATCTATAACAAATCTCCCACGAGATATAAAGAAGAGGCGAGCAAGAAAGAGTTTTGGAGACAAATTATGTGAAAAGGAAAATTATGGCTCTCCTTATGAGAGCACCTACTTATTTATAGGCATATAAAAACCCTAATGAGTGTGCCGACTTATCAGTGGATCCATATTGGAACGGTCTATGTAGTCAACCAACTAGGGCCGAATCGGATCTAGTTTACCAGATTAGCCTATTTCGATCCAATACCAAAATTGAGTACTAGCAGGACAGATACACATAGGATCAAGTGGGATCAACCAACCCCACCAAAAGGGCTGTTTGGTTCATCGAAGTGGAACAAAGTAAAAAAATTAAAAGTGGAGAGTTTGCGTACGTATTGCGTATGTACGTCATGTGTATGCATATTTTATGAGTTCCTTCGTTTGGATGGCTGTTGAAATGAGTTAAAAAGTGTAACTTTTGTAGTTTATATGTTTCGTTTGTAATGAAGTGGTAGTTGGGAAGTGATATATTTTTTTACTTTTGAATATGGTACGGTTACGCCCGAATTATTATTATTATTATTATTATTATTATTATTATTATTATTATTATTTCATAATTGTTTACAAATGGACATAAAATATAATTTTATTTCCATAATAGTTGGAAAAAATTTATTTTCATAAATTTATTTCGATAAAGAGTTTTTTTAATTAAATAAAAATAAAAAAATATTATTAATTTGTAATTAACACACTATTATTAAAACAAATTTTGTTTAGAAGGAGTTAGGAATATAAAACACACAATTATTAACACACATTTGAATTTTTAACAACCATCATGTATTTTTTTTTTTTTTTTTAATGAAGTGAGAGGAGTTCACCTCACACTTCTTAATTGTTTTTCCGGAAGTGAAAATGATGAATAGTGGAGCCAGGAACTCCAAAAGCCATCCTATCTAAATTTTTTTCCACGTCACAAAAATCTAACCAAACACCAAATCTACAGTGACTTGTCCTGTTTTTGTTTGACTTCCGGTTTAGTTTTGCTCAACCAAACAGATCCAAAAATAGAAAAAAAAAAATTGCAGTTATAAACAAATAGCTTATATAGTAGGCTGCTAAAAAAAGAGCTTCTCTCAACAAACTACTATATAACAACTCAAATTTGAAATTACAGATATTTTTACATATTTAAATCCGAAGTTACTATAGCAAAGCAGAACGAGCAATATAATATAGAAAATTATAACGAATCAATGATGTGCTTCTCTCAACAAAAAACAAAAATCTAAATTTTTTGCTACATAATTTTAAATTTCAGTTTTTTTCAGCTGCCTATTTTGTCATGAATGATAGTTATTAATAGTTAACCCCACCCTCCCCCCCCTCAAATTAAATAGGCCAACTCCATTGTCCCAAATTGTTCTTAATTATACTTACCCCCAGCTAACATAGTTTCTTAATCTTAATTATACTCTCCCTTCCAAAAAATTTGTCTAAAATTTGCTAATTGGGAGGGGTAACAATAACAATAATAATAATAATAATAATAATAATAATAATAAATGGGAGGGTCACTCAAATAAGTAATTAGTAAATTTAGGGTAACTAAAAAAGCCCCGATAATAAGCCAGAAAATTATTTTTTAGGACATGTTATATATATATATATATATATATATATATATATATATATATATATATTGAAAAAAGATAATTTTATTAATTTAGTAAAACCTCTACAACCTACTCCCTGTAAAATTGGGAGTACCTTTTCCTGCCACCATACAAGATACATCAAACTCAATATTATGAATAATTTCAATACTTGACGTAGCCAGTCCCTCAAATATTCGTCTATTTACTCCATCTGAAAATGAATAATATTTATAAGAATTCAACTACATAAATTCAAATAAGAACTCATAAGTTAATTAACAATAAGGGCTGACAAATGAATAATTTTTTCAGTTTAGTCTTTTTTATTTTTGTATTAGATTCTTTGAAAAATTTAAAAGATAAGATAAATGTAATCCAACGGTTATAAATATTATGAGTTCAAAAAATTAAGAAATCATAAGCTCCTCTAAATTTTTTGTATTTATAAGTATTTCTACATCACTTCTACTGTTACAGATAACAATATTTCATTACCAATCCTGCTGGCAAGAAACGAGTTCATAAAATAAAGAAAGAAATACTAGTACAGAGAGAAATGGGTCCATAAATATAAAGAAAGCAACATTTCATTTGAAAATGTCCCTATAAATTAAATGATCCTACTCATCTTTCATTAACAATCCTACTCGTTGAGAAACGAGTTCACCGACAGCAACATTAATTTCATGGGCCACATGCATGCTCTAGAACTTATCAATTGAACGCTGCTATATGGTCCACGGTTCGTGATCGCAGTCCGTGACCACATGTTAACATCCAACTGATAGAAATTTTGACGGTGGATTCCAAACAAATAGATAGGGCCAGTTGGATACTGACACATGAACCACAATTACTAACTGCGGTCACGGACCATGGACCATGTAGCAACGTTCAATTGATAAGCTCTAGAACATGCATGTGGCCCATAAAATTAATGATGTTGTCGGTGTAATCGTTTCTCACGAGTAAGATCGTTAATGAAAGATGACTACGATCTGTTGGTGTTTTTCACTTTACTTTGAAAGTTTTGGTCCCACATTAGAAAACCACCAATGTGTATATCTCAATATATAGCTTTGCTTAGTATTGATATATGCACATGGGGTGGTGGCCCATGTGGGTTGACTTTCTAAGAGGGATTAAGTGTGAGCCACATTATGACAATCTTTATTTTGTCACCACCTTTGAAAAGTTTCTTTTAGGAGCTATGTCCCAAAGGGGCTCAACGACGAACTCGGACTCAGACTCAAGGGCCATGCGGCCAGGTGCCCATGCTGCCAGGGGCCATGCGGTCAGGTTCCCATACGGACATGTGCGCATGCGGCCAGGGGCCATACGGTCAGGTGTCATAATGTCAGGTGCCCATGCGGCCAGGAGCGCATGCGTCCAGGGGCCATGTAGTCAGGGGTGCATGCGGCCAGGTGCCCATGCGGCAAGGGGCGCTTGTGGCCTGGAGTTATGCGGCCAGCAAGTTAGCTTGAGCGAATCAAGTGTGGAGGGGACAGGGACTGCTGTTAGCGGCACGGTGCAGCGCTTTCTGCTCTGTGGAGTACAACGCGCAGGCGGGGCAGACGGCTCGTGGCTCTCTGTGCCACGTTGCTGCAGCGCATGCAGCTTTCGGCGCCTAACGACGTTGTCTGCTCTGTGCAGTATAGCGGCGCAGGCGGCTTATGCGATCTGATTTTTCTCATGGCGCATGGAAGCTGAAATCCTCTTTATATAGAGGCTCTCCTCTTTCATTTAGGGTGTTGAAAAAATTAAGTGAGAGACAGAGACAAAATTTAGAGCACCAGCAGGACCTGCGGCAGTTTTTAGCATCATTCCAAAGAAATTTTTCGAGTGATCCGAAGGTGACCAAGAGCGTTCCAGAAGTTCTCGTATGAACTTGCTGAATCCTGGGGGCAGATCGTTCTATAGCCCAAATCTTGCCTTGAGCTATGGTAGTTTTGATCACTCCAGCAAGAGTTCCTTTCTTTGTATTTCTGTTCTTGTTCCCGTTCTTCTCGGTGTAGCGTTTGTGAACGTAAAGAGAAGAATGATTTTCTGATTCTTGTTGTATTTGCATTTTCTTTGGGTTGTCAGTTTGTAACAATATCCTTGTTTAGTGCTTCTGTGGGGTTGT
Organism: Iris macrosiphon; assembly: GCA_036927795.1. NCBI lineage: Eukaryota > Viridiplantae > Streptophyta > Magnoliopsida > Asparagales > Iridaceae > Iris > Iris macrosiphon. The sequence goes on from JAYESA010000012.1 coordinate 167,729,174, forward strand.
GTGTCACTGAAGAGGAGCTCTTGTGTGAATCTCAGTGCACCAACTTCTCTTCTGGAGTTTGTAGAGACGAACTCTTGTGCGAGTCTCTACTTTGTAGCTATCTCTTCTTCTTTGATCTGACTTCGGTACTAACAATCTCAAGCAAGATCCGAGTTAGAATGGACAACCACTCAAACCTTCTCGATACTAGCTTTCATAAGCTTGAGAAATTTGATGGCGAACACTACAACATTTGAAAGAGGAAGATCTCCTTGAATCTTCGTCTTATCAAAGTTGCTTATGTGTTGGTTAATCCTGAACCTACCATTCCCGAAGATGGAGGAGAGCTTACAGTTGGTGTGGCGCAGGACGCGCACTCCAAGTGGAAGGAAGACAACAACCTCTGCAGGTTATTGATTCCCAATGCTATGGACGACTCGATGGCAGAGTCCTACAGTAAGAAGGAGAAGGCAAGAGATGTCTGGGAATCTCTTGAGAAGCACTATAAAACTGACGAGAAAATGTCTAAAATCTATCTCGTCGAGAAGTTCTTTACTTTGCAATTTGAGGACGAGAAGGTGATGTTACCACAAGTTAAGAAACTTCTGAAGATGCAGCAGAAACTGGAGGAAGAGGGCATGAAGCAGGAAGACAAATTTATGGTGGAGGCTATCGTCACCAAACTTTCTCCAGGCTGGATTAGGTTCAAGACTAACATGTATCATAAAAAGATGGAGATCCAGTGTCACGCCGCAGTCCCAAAAATACGTAGGACTAGAACACGTAAGCATGCCAGCCGCATGGATATGGCAACTCCAATATATGGAAACCATAACCCATACGTACGCTGTAATATGAATATAAACTCACATGTGGTATATATAATATCACAAGTCACAGATATGCTAATCTCATCCACACAACAAGTCATAGAAAAGAAATACTAAACTAGAATAAGGAGTCTGAAATATCCAAAATAATAGTCGGGTGGAGACAAATCCACTACCAAAGACTATATCCAAAACTAAAATGAGAGAGGAGTATAAAATCTCCAATATAAAATAATATGAAGACAGAAGTGTATCAACTAAAAGAATCCATCGCTAGATAATCAACGATGCTCAGAAGGTAAGACCTCCTCGGCAGAAAGAAATGTGTCAGGTCCAGGCCCGTACTCCTGCAAATACTCAAGAGCAGATACACCTGGCAGAGGACCAGGTCCTCAGAGGGACGTAACAAGATACAGAAAATACGAGCCAACTTGAATACAGTAAACATGCATATAATTTAAAATTAAATAAGTACGCTGTACAAGACAATCTATATAAATGCAAATGAGGACAACTTTTCGACGTATGGGCATGGGTAGGCTACTCGATCTAATCCTCACAACCTCACGCTCGTCAGTGGACATCATCAGCCGACATACCTCTGGGGTAGCGACCCTCGGACTCCATCAATCGACATACCTTTCGGGTAGCGACCATCGGACACGACCCACCATAGTGCGTGCTAGTGACTACGGTGTTACCAGAGTGGTTAAAAGCCCATACGCCTAATGATTGTCCTCTATGATACTAAGTGCCATGTGTGTGTCAACATATCTAATACATAGTAATGACTGAAAGAAAAGTACACATGCAAGAATAAACAGAAATGCAATAAATATACAGAAATATACTAAGCATGCAAAATACTGTAAGCAATTTGGCAGGATATCTTGCCTGGCAAGAAAGCTGCAAAAATGTAATGTCCCGATGTCAACTCCAAGAGTCAGAAGCTACGGCCTCAGAATGAACGTCTCCGGATGCTGAAATAAATATCACCAACGTTCCCAGAATAAGAAAAATAGCTAAAAAGTACTTCCCTTTCGTCCAATTTGGACACAGGGGCAAAACGGTAATTTCGGGTCAAAGCGGGGTCCACATGTGGCCCACTTTGCACCGAAAAATGTGCCAAGGATAACAGTCTCTAAATGGGACAAATTATAGGTCAAACAACTCTAAATGTCAATACGAACCCAACGGTATGTCCAAATGTGGATTCCGATGAGCCGAACACAATTTTGTCCAAAAAGTCAACTGTGGGGCCCGCCAATTGGTGACTTGGTCAACCATCTCAGAATTGCGTGAAAATTGGGTCACAGGACCAGCGCGTTACCACGAGTCCATTGACGCAAGTTTCGTCGCAATCTGACCAGCGTGCACAAAATATGCGCGAGTTCCACAAAAGTTGTGACACGGGGTGTGTCCGCGGATACGGCCTGATTTCGACGCGCACACGCGTCCGAATCAGTTTTCACAAATTTTTACGTGTCCGGTTACGCTGCGTGCACCGTTCGGTACACTTGGTACCCGGCGGGGCGGTCCCGTTTGGCGGGGCGCGCTCCGTTTTCCAACTTTTGGAAATATGGAAAAAGTGGGTTCGCGGGGTTTTGTGACGAATTTAATTCTGTCCACAGCAGTTAATAATCTAGGGTTATTTTACAGAAAATAAACTAGGTCAAGTGTTCTACACATATAAAAAAGAATCACCGAATTCGGATCTCTGTGGTGGGAGATACGAACTCGGCAACATGGGTGGTCACCGCAGTTTTCTGTGATCCCAGAATTCGGTCTGCTCGTGCCAACTTGGACGCTGTTTTCGCCTATGGGTACACGTTGTTCGAGGTCTGCTATTATACAAATATGGAAGAGGGTTAAGAGGTGATCATACCGATGAAGACGGAATGGCGTTTGGTTGAGCGAGTCGACGGAAAACAACTCCGAAGCGAAGGTGCCTCGTGTGGGAATCTGCAGTGCGCGAGGTCGGAGTCGTCGGGATGGTTTGGACGGCTTGGCGGGGTTCTCTGGCTGCGGCGGCGGCTCTAGATGAGAAGAGGAGGGTCTGGAGATTTTAGGTTAGGGTTTTATAAATAGAATATATATATATAAATATATTAAAGGGAGAGAGAAAGAGAGAGGGTTGTTCGGCCACACGCGGGCTAAGGGGTTAAGGAGGGTCTGTTAGCAAATTCCAACGAATTTGCTAATGGAATAGGGGTGTTTTGCTTCCTAGCAAATGTGGGCGGGTAGTGCTAAGGAAGGGCTGCTGCAATTGGAGTTGTTGGAATTGATTGTAGTAGTAGTAGTATAGTTATTAGTAGTAGTAGTTATTATTAGTTTATTATTATATTATTAATTCTTTATACTTTCTTTTCTTTTCCTTTCTTTTTAAATATATATGTACATATATATTTGTATATATATATATATATATATATATATATATATTCACATAAGAAAATTTATAGATTAGAATAATGCACACCGTTAGGCTAGCAACTGCTCAAGGGGTCTCCTACATGGAATAAATTCCAAAAAAATTCCTGATGGTCCCATAAATCCTCTAAGTGCCCGAACACCTAAAATAAAAATTATTAAAAATCTATTTCTCCTATTTAGCACATAATTACATAATTAATTTATTAATAAAAAAAAAATACGGTTTTTAGAAATAGGGGTTTTACATTCTACCCAACTTACAAAAATTTCGTCATCGAAATTGACACTAACCCATTTTCATAATGATAACTATAACTATTACACTACATTGGTATCTAGCAGGACTCCTAAAACTCATGGTCTACCATTCTAACACTTGCTCATCTATTGTCCATCCACTATTCTATCATCCTCTAACTCGTCTACACTACCCAACTTACAAGATTCTACTAGTAGTCACATTCTTTGAAGCTATTGTCTAGGTTTGTAAGGTAAATACATTTATTGGGTCGAGAATCTTAGGATACCTGTCTAGAATCTCATAACTATGACTTTTTCCCATAACCGTCAAGTATCATAGTCTAATACTGCCACGCCACCTGGCCAGTATGGCTGCAAGTAATTCGACTACTCTACCAAAATCGTCTGGCGGCAACTGTCGCTACCTCGCCGGCGATTTGTCATAGTCATCAGTTCGTAACAAGTGCCTTCAACTCTTTCCTAGGCATAGTCTAAGTTTTTAGGGAGACACTTAAGGTCTTGACTAACTATTAGGGCTATGATCTAGCTCAAGTGATCTAACAATTTCTACTATGCTACATGGTGCTACTTAAGGGTTAAACTAATAAAGAATACATATATTGTTATAGTGCATATACATATTAAGAACTCATCCTTAGTTATCAAGTATTACTAACACATTTATGTTTTAGCTAACAAAATAAGGATAAGGTTGATATGAATCAAACAATTCATAATGGCACGAAAAATACGACTATGATAGGAAGAGTCAAGCACGATATAAGGAACGAATATAAAAGGAGAAAATGAGTCACCCAAGAGGGCGAGATAAGGGAAGAATACTACTACTGCTACTCACATCATCCATTAGCATCGCGTGTATGCCACCTGGGTAAAATATACATACATCCTCATAACTGCTAAACTACCATATATATAATTCTACAGCTATTTATACATCTAAGATCTTGTGTCACAATAGGGTTATAAGTATGTAAGGACAGTTATAACTAAAAGGTCGTACCTGCATCTACGGCTTCCTGTGTCTGCTCTCCCATACTAGTCATAATGAGTGCTTGGCCTTGTCCTTGATTGATCAACTGGGGTCTAGTCTCCTCCATTTGTGCAGACTGTAGAAGCAGTGGTGGGTCCCTTTGGTCTTCTATACTTGAGGGTATATGCGGTGTTCTTGATTTTAATGCCATAGACCCTGGGTTCTGCTGAGGACATTCTCGAGCTTGATGGTGACTTGATCCACATACCATGCACAATCCCAATCGACGATGACAGTCTCTTAGAATATGACCTGTCCTTCCACAATAGTGACAAGTACGGAGCTCCTTGGTTGGATATGGTGTAGCACTATCTGGTTGCTGGCGTGTCAAAGGGTGTCTAATGGGTCCTCCTTGATGTGTCCTTACTGGTCCCTAATAAATTCTATGTTGAATTCTGTTGCCTTTGTTGATGGTCTCCTGGATCCTGGCCTCTGTCAATAACTCGACATAAGAGATCCGGGACTGTGAGCTAGTGTAGTGCTGGAGCTCCCGAGTCAGCCCACGGTGAAACCTCTTAGCCTTCTCTAAGTCATTAGGTATTAGGACTGTGCCATACTTACTAAGACGGCTAAATTCTGCGTCATACTCATCAACCGTCTTGTCCCCTTGCTCTAGATGGAGGAACTGATCATACAATGCGTCCCTTACAGTATCCGGGAAGTACTTCCTCTCAAAGCATTCCAAGAATTGTTCCCAAGTCTGACGCGTACCCAACTGGCGCTCCATTGATTTCCACCAGTGATGCGCGTTGCCTTCTAACTGAGTCCTTACGCCTATCATCCATAGGTCAGAAGGTAATTATGATGCCTCTAACAATTTCTTGGTATTGGCAATCCAGTTCGTGGTCTCTTCTGGACTCTCATTGCCCTTATATGGCTTAGGGCCCATCTGCACAAAGTCCTTGACTGAACCAATCCGAGCTTGTGGTACTGAAACTAGTGCCTGGGTTGGTACAGGGGCTAGTACAGCCATTCTCTCAAGTGCTGCCAGAAATTCTAGCCTCTGCTCTGCTGTTTGCTGCCTCTGTTCCTGGATTATCATCTGAAAGAATTGGAACAGCTGTGTTTGGCCATTCTGCGGTGCTGGTGGAGCTGGAAAAGTTCCATTAGGTATCGTGGAAGGGGTTGATGGAATTGGATTGCTAGTCGGTCCATCCGGTCCGGGAAGAAGAGGTGTTGTTGAGGTCACTCCTAGTGATTGGTCGTCGTCCCCTGGAGACGTGTTGTTCCCGGCGGCGGCATGCCCGTTATGCAAATTCATCTCTCTGCAAGAGGTGGACGAAGGATTAAGAAGAGTACATGAATCAAGCAGGATGCAAGAACTTAAGTAGGACATGTTGGAAGGAAGGTAAGTTATAGTCAAGTGTGGATGAGATATAAAATTCTAATCCTAGGTGCAGGCCCGCTCGGTACAGTTACGTAACCGAAACGGCTAACTCGACCTGCATGGGCCACCACAAAAATATGTCACGCCCCAGTCCCAAAAATACGTAGGACTAGAACACGTAAGCATGCCAGCCGCATGGATATGGCAACTCCAATATATGGAAACCATAACCCATACGTACGCTGTAATATGAATATAAACTCACATGTGGTATATATAATGTCACAAGTCACAGATATGCTAATCTCATCCACACAACAAGTCATAGAAAAGAAATACTAAACTAGAATAAGGAGTCTGAAATATCCAAAATAATAGTCGGGTGGAGACAAATCCACTACCAAAGACGATATCCAAAACTAAAATGAGAGAGGAGTATAAAATCTCCAATATAAAATAATATGAAGACAGAAGTGTATCAGCTAAAAGAATCCATCGCTAGATAATCAACGATGCTCAGAAGGTAAGACCTCCTCGGCAGAAAGAAATGTGTCAGGTCCAGGCCCGTACTCCTGCAAATACTCAAGAGCAGATACACCTGGCAGAGGACCAGGTCCTCAGAGGGACGTAACAAGATACAGAAAATACGAGCCAACTTGAATACAGTAAACATGCATATAATTTGAAATTAAATAAGTACGCTGTACAAGACAATCTATATGAATGCAAATGAGGACAACTTTTCGACGTATGGGCATGGGTAGGCTACTCGATCTAATCCTCACAACCTCACGCTCGTCAGTGGACATCATCAGCCGACATACCTCTGGGGTAGCGACCCTCGGACTCCATCAATCGACATACCTCTCGGGTAGCGACCATCGGACACGACCCACCATAGTGCGTGCTAGTGACTACGGTGTTACCAGAGTGGTTAAAAGCCCATACGCCTAATGATTGTCCTCTATGATACTAAGTGCCATGTGTGTGTCAACATATCTAATACATAGTAATGACTGAAAGAAAAGTACACATGCAAGAATAAACAGAAATGCAATAAATATACAGAAATATACTAAGCATGCAAAATACTGTAAGAAATTTGGCAAGGTATCTTGCCGGCAAGAAAGCCGCAAAAATGTAATGTCCCGATGTCAACTCCAAGAGTCAGAAGCTACGGCCTCAGAATGAACGTCTCCGAATGCTGAAATAAACATCACCAACGTTCCCAGAATAAGCAAAATAGCTAAAAAGCACTTTCCTTTCGTCCAATTTGGACACAGGGGCAAAACAGTAATTTTGGGTCAAAGCGGGGTCCACATGTGGTCCACTTTGCACCGAAAAACGTGCCAAAGATAACAGTCTCTAAATAGGACAAATTATAGGTCAAACAACTCTAAATGTCAATACGAACCCAACGGTATGTCCAAATGTGGATTCCGATGAGCCGAACACAATTTTGTCCAAAAAGTCAACTGTGGGGCCCGCCAATTGGCGACTTGGTCAACCGTCTCAGAATTGCGTAAAAATTGGGTCACAGGACCAGCGCGTTACCACGAGTCGATTGGCGCAAGTTTCGTCGCAATCTGACCAGCGTGCACAAAATACGCGTGAGTTCCACAAAAGTTGCGACACGGGGTGTGTCCGCGGATACGGCCTGATTTCGGCGCGCACACGTGCCCGAATCAGTTTCCACGAATTTTTATGTGTCCGGTTACGCTGCGTGCACCGTTCGGTACACTTGGTACCTGGCGGGGCGGTCCCGTTTGGAGGGGCGCGCTCCGTTTTCCAACTTTTAGAAATTTGGAAAAAGTGTGTTCGCGGGGTTTTGTGACGAATTTAATTCTGTCCACAGCAGTTAATAATCTAGGGTTATTTAACAGAAAATAAACTAGCTCAAGTGGTCTACACATATCAAAAAGAATCACCGAATTCGGATCTCTGTGGTGGGAGATACGAACTCGGCAACATGGGTGGTTACCGCAGTTTTCTGTGATCCCAGAATTCGGTCTGCTCGTGCCAACTTGGACGCTGTTTTCGCCTATGGGTACACGTTGTTCGAGGTCTACTATTATAGAAATATGGAAGAGGGTTAAGGGGTGACCATACCGGTGAAGAAGGAATGGCGTTTGGTTGAGCGAGTCGACGGAAAACAACTCCGGAGCGAAGGTGCCTCGTGTGGGAATCTGCAGTGCGCGAGGTCGGAGTCGTCGGGATAGTTTGGACGGCTTGGTGGGGTTCTCTGGCTGCGGCGGCGGCTCTAGATAAGAAGAGGAGGGTCTGGAGATTTTAGGTTAGGGTTTTATAAATAGAATATATATATAAATATATTAAAGGGAGGGAGAAAGAGAGAGGGTTGTTCGGCCAGACGCGGGCTAAGGGGTTAAGGAGGGTTTGTTAGCAAATTCCAACGAATTTGCTAATGGAATAGGGGTGTTTTGCTTCCTAGCAAATGTGGGCGGGTAGTGCTAAGGAAGGGCTGCTGCAATTGGAGTTGTTGGAATTGATTGTAGTAGTAGTATAGTTATTAGTAGTAGTAGTTATTATTAGTTTATTATTATATTATTAATTCTTTATACTTTCTTTTCTTTTCCTTTCTTTTTAAATATATATGTACATATATATTTGTATATATATATATATATATATATATATATATATATATATATATATATTCACATAAGAAAATTTATAGATTAGAATAATGCACACCGTTAGGCTACCAACTGCTCAAGGGGTCTCCTACATGGAATAAATTCCAAAAAAATTCCTGATGGTCCCATAAATCCTCTAAGTGCCCGAACACCTAAAATAAAAATTATTAAAAATCTATTTTTCCTATTTAGCACATAATTACATAATTAATTTATTAATAATAAAAAAATAAATAAATACGGTTTTTAGAAATATGGGTTTTACATCCAGCTCGAAGATCTTCTTCACAGGATTCACATTGAAGGTGAAGCCATGGGACAACTAAAATTGGACTCCTTGCCCAAGCAGTTGGCTAAGGCCAATATGGTACATGCTAGTGACTCTAAAGGAAAGCAGAAATTTCTCTACAAGAAGAAGAAGAATGACTTCAACCAGCTGAAGGTGAAGTCAGCTCAGTTCAGGCCAAAGTCGAAGACTGATGTGACATGCTACAACTGTGGCAAGAAGGGTTAATACAAGAGCGACTGCAGGTCGAAGCCTAAACCGAAAGGGTAAGGTGAGCTTAAACTAGTTTCTATGATTGCGCAGGTTGAGTCACATGGCATGGATACTGACTGGTGGGTGGACACTGGTGCATCTTGCCACATATGCGCTAAGAAGGAGTTGTTCGTCAAGTATGAGCCTACCTCTGAGAAAGTCTCGATGGCGGATAAGTCTCAAGTTATAGTGTTGGGGATCGGGACGGTAGTACTGAAGCTGACTTCTGGAAAGTCACTTACAGTTGTTTGTGGTATTAAACGAAAGAATGAAAGTGTATTTCAATGACGGGGTTTATAAGAGACCCGCGCCCTTTGGTTTACAAACAAACTTGTACAATGTAATCCTATACGAGGATGTGGGAGTACAATTTATTTAATCTGGGTATAAATTGCTATAGGTGTCTGATCTGCGGTCGATCACTTTAGCCCTTGGACTACACGATGTTGAAGAAGTACCGTGGAAGACAGGATGCAGCTTCGGAGGTTGCAAAGGAGGGTGGATGCGCGATGCTGAAGGTCGTCGCTCCCTGTTCCTTGCCCGAGCTCTGGATTCTTCGCTCTCTCTCTCTATCTCTCCTCCTTGATCTCTGGTTCGATGACCTTATCCGATCTTTGAGTTTTCAGTTTTTTGACCTTTTTTTTCCCATTGATAGGGGTCTCTATTTATAGAGTTTTGGTGACAGTGACCACTCCGTCGGTGTAACAACCGAGGAGTGGACAGTACAGCACCCCTTTACACAACGGTTTAAAATAACCAATGCCTGCGTGTAAATGACCTTTTGAGTGAGCATGTGACGCGTGTCCAACTAAGGAGACAAAACGCGTATATCTGCTACGAAGGTCACGGCGTAGAAGCCACGTAGGTAGGTATCCCTTTTGTAGCAAAGGTTGGCGTAAAAGCCAAGTGACTGTCACCTTGGCGTAGAAGCCAAAATAGGCATAGAAGCCGAACAGGCGTAGAAGCCGAATAGGCATAGAAGCCGAACAGGCATAGAAGCCGAATGGGCATAGAAGCCGAACAGGCATAGAAGCCGAATGGTCGTAGAGACTGAGAGGGCGTTGGAAGCCGAGGGAGCACTGATCCTGAGCGGGCGTAGAAGCCACTGCGTACCGTGCCAAAGTGCTGATGTGGACGTCTTAGCCGGAATTACGGCTTTCGAAGATATAATCAAATCTTCTACAGAGATTTTCCATCATCTTATGCATTAAATGCGGAGACGTGTTTTGAAGGTCTGCAGCCCTTCTGCGCATCCGTCGCAGAGACGTGCCTTGAGGGAAACTGTCACTGCTCTGTGTAATTAGACGTAGAGACGTGCCTCGAGCCCCGTACGAAGTGCAGCTTTTGACGTGGCAGCGGTTTGTCTTACTGCGGAGAATAAAACAGCTCATGTTTGCCTGTGTAAAACAAGGCAGCGTATTCCCTTGTACGCGAAAGAGCGGTTTACGCTGGGGGGACTTTGGTAAACGACGGTTTGGTGATATTTTAACCAAATCCTCTGCATTAAATGCAGAGATCCGCCATCATACTGTGGGGTACGTCCCGAGGGGTCTGCCATCGTTTCCAGCCGTCGTCTGGGTAGCCGTGCAGCACTTTTTTGTCAGGAGTCAGAGGCCAGGTTCACCGCGTGACTTGACTGGTTCATTTTGGGGAAGACGAAGCGTTCCTCGTATGCTTTAACGCTGCTTTGAGAGCGGCTGGGTTTTACGCCATGGAGGCGATGAAGAACCCTGTTTTACGTTGGATGGCTCCGAAGGCCTCTGCTTACGCTGCTCTGTATCAAGATGCTGCGTAGATCATTCCAGCGTATTTTTCATGCTTCTACAAGACCCCCTTCGAAGCTTTTAAATTTCTCGGAATTTGAAACGCTTTGAAAGAAGCATGAACGGCCCCTCGTAACTCGAAACGTTTCTGAATGGAGCATTGAAACGGTCGGTACTGACTTTATGGCGGATTTATTGGGGACCCCTGTGATCTCTTTCGCCTATAAAAGGCCGGGGGGGTGAACCTGTTTTCACCACATTCCCATTGTCATGCAGAGATGATCGTCGGAGCTCGTCGGGTCGATCTGAGGAAGAAGGAGATCATGTTCTTCCAGCATGTAGGGAGCCGAAAAAGACGGCATCTTCGAGCAAGTGTCCACTGCAACGATGGATCATGGAAGAATATCTTAGCCTCCCTTGCTCGGGATAATCAACAACTTTGTATGGCGTTGCACCAGGGGAGAGGAAGGGTCGTATTAGACCACACTGCTTGCAAGCAGTGCCTTCTCTCGTTGCCTCTGGTGACGAGAGGCAGACAGACCGACTAGCGTGGTGGGGGTCCGTAGGAAAGCAGAATTACCCTGCTTTCCTTCTGTTGGAGGATGGGTCATCTGCCCAGTTCTGTATCCTCCTGCCACTGATCATCTTCTTGGACGAAGAGGAAGATCACCGATGCCAGAACCTGTCAGAACAGATTCCGAGGGCGGCGTCCAGACGACGAGGGGGTATCTCCCTTGTAGATGGAGTTTCCCTCAGATGTAACCATGAAAAATAGAGAAAAACCCTTGTAGATTGGATTTCCCTCATATGTAATCATGATTTTAATAAAATCGTCTTCTTCTCCATATGATCGTCTTGCCATATGTTGCTATGAAGTCTGGATATGTGCAGCTTCGACACGTCTGAATCTTTACGCCGACTTTGATAGAAAGAGTATTAGGCCCTATCCTTTATGCGTAGCGAATAGTCCATAGAACGTTGCTGAGCGTCCTTGAACATTTAGAATTGTCCTGTTGCTAGGACTGAGGGACGGCATAGAATTCTGAACTGTTGCTTCTCTGATGAGCAGGATCTTGTTCAGACTTCGTCTTCAAGAATGATCTCTCAAAACTCCCTTGGAACATGATCGAGGTTTTTGGCTGTCAAATTGAGTTGCCACCTTGATAGACGGGATGTTCAGACTGGAGTCTGGATGAACCTCCAATTTTGGACCCGAGAAGAGTAATTTATCAATGTTTGAACTCTGTATGCTTCGGGTACTTGGGATGCTCTGGGTCAAGAACGAGTATCTTCTGTGTTGAACTCTTTGCAATTGACCGCCTTGGGGACTGTTCGGATATGCGGAAAGTCGTGGAGCGTGAAATCATCAGTCTGTAGCCTCTGAGCGTAAAAACACCACCGAGCGCAAAATCGTAGACTTGTGGTTCCTGAGCGTGAAGTCATAGGTTTGTTGCCTCTTGAGCATAAAAGCTACCGAGCACAAAGGCATCCGGGCATAAACCGTAGACTTGTAGCTGTCGAACGTGAAGCCGTAGATCTGTTGCTGTCGAGCGTAGAAAAGCTCCTTTAGCGCAGAACTGTAGATCTGTAGCCTGTGAGCGTAAAAACACCATCGAGCGTGAAATCGTAGACTTGTGGCTCCTGAGCGTGAAGTCGTAGGTTTGTTGCCTCTCGAGCATAAAAGCTACCGAGCACAAAGGCATCCGGGCATAAACCGTAGACTTGTAGCTGTCGAACGTGAAGCCGTAGATCTGTTGTTATCGAGCGTATAAAAGCTCCTTTAGCGCAGAACTGTAGATCTGTAGCCTGTGAGCGTAAGAACACCATCGAGCGTGAAATCGTAGACTTGTGGTTCCTGAGCGTGAAGTCATAGGTTTGTTGCCTCTCGAGCATAAAAGTTACCGAGCACAAAGGCATCCGGGCATAAATCGTAGACTTGTAGCTGTCGAACGTGAAGCCGTAGATCTGTTGCTGTCGATCGTAGAAAAGCTCCTTTAGCGTAGAAATGTAGATTTTTAGCTCCTGAAAAGAAAATTTCTTCGAGCGTGAGGTTTTGTGGATCTGTTGCTTCTGAGCGTAAACTGAGCGCCACCGAGCGTGAGATCGTCGATTTGGTATCTGCTGAGCGTAAAGTCGTAGGTTTGTGGCCTCTCGAGCATAAAAGCTACCGAGCACAAAGGCATCCGGGCGTAAAACCATAGACTTGCAGCTTGCGAGCATAAAACCGTAGATCTGTTGCTGTCGAGCATAGAAAACTCCTTTAGCGTAGAACCCGCTGAACCGTCTTGCACGAAAAAACCTTTCGAATTCGCTGACTGTCCGTTTTTCGAGGGTAGTGGGCTGACGTAGCATCCAATCATAACCAACTCTTAATTGCGAGATCCGGTTGGGGTCTCGAGGGGTTCGTTCGAGGATTCGAGGAGTCGACTCGGACCGTATATATACCCCAAGCTTTTGAGAGAAAAAAGCTTTTTATCTGTCTTCTGCGAAAGAGAGCTTTCCTTCGTTCCTTCTCCGAGCACTTCGAGTCCTCAGGAATGGCGCCGAAACAAACTCCCTCCGCTAAGGGAAAGAGCGTAGGTTCTTCTTCTCGTTCTTTGGTACCGGCGAGAGAATCTTCGGTCGGGCAAGGTGAACCTCCTTCTGAGAGGAGTATTCCGCCGATGAGCAGTGCACCCGGCTTTAAAGGTAGAGCTTTTTGGGATGACAAACGACAAAAAATCCTTCGCACACGTTGAACGTGACCGCGCTAGGTCATCTTCTGTGCTGATAGCCTCTTTTGAGGAAGATGACGCACGGAGACATTTTCATCTTCTACGTCCACATTTCTAATGTGCCAGCGTAAAAACTCCATATTTTCGTAGTTCTGAGCGTAAAAGCTCTGGCTAACGAAAATTGGGGTATATCGTAAAAACTTGAATTTTTACGCTTGCGGAGGAGACTTCCGGCGTATAGAGACCAAATTTACGCAATCTTGGCGTAAAGCACAGACTGTCGCTTCTTTGGTCCGCACTTTGTACAGGATTTGCAATGACCTATTTTCCTTGCACCTTTGCAGTTGATTTGGGTGAGTCTCTGCTGGCTGAGGTGATGGGCTCCGCTGCCGGGATGCTGCACTCGAACTACCTGGAGGATCTGTCCCATGTGGCCTTTCCCATCTCTGGACCCCAGTATCCTGAGGGCAGGGAGTTTCTGATATCGGCCCAGGGTGAGCGAATGCTGTTGAGCATGATCAATGGCGAACCCTTGACACATGTAGACGGGGAGCAGTACATAAAGCCGGCTTTCCTCTTTGGGGATATGATCGATAAACAGTCCCAGACGAAGCCCAAGAGGGAGCCTTGGGTCTTCCCTGCCGGGAATTTGGTCTTGTATCTGCCGACGATGCCGAGGGATTATCCTATCTCGGCTTTCTTCCATGCGACGCATCCTAGGAAGATGTCGTGGAAGCTGACTCCTGATCTTCACGGGAAGCCTGGGAAGATCTTTCATCTGAAAGGAGCCGACCAGGGGTCGTTTTTCAGTCGCCCCTCCGGCGTTGTGACGCTGTTCCGGGGGCTGTGCCCGGGTAATGTCCCGAGTGAAGTTAGCTCGGTGATCCAGCCTGTCCAGTTGCCGACTTTCTGCAACGACTTCATGAGTCGAGGTGGGGTATATCCCAAGGAGAATCCTCGGTGCAACGGGTGGATCGCCCCAACGAACTCCCGATGGAGATGCCTAGTTGATTGGGCCTTGTCGCACTTCCGAAGAGAGCTGGAGGATATTGGACTATATGCCGCCGTGAGTGCGACGAGTGTTGGGTTGCCTTCCAATGCTAATTTGTTCTTAGCACTGATGGAGCGGTATATTCCGCTCACCAGGACCTTCGCCACTCCACTGGGGGAGTTGGGATTGGCCCTCCATGAGATGGCAGTTGTCTCGAGACTGCCGATGGGGGATACCCCATATGAAGAGTATGTCCCCACCAACCGGGAGTTGGGGGATTTGGACCCTCGGGTGGCGGAAGTATATCAGGAGCTGATGTGTCAGTACTTCGCGTGCACCGCTTTTTATGATGAGCCCTCTGATTTGGCCCATACCACTAAGTGGATGTCCTACCTCTTCTTCCATCGGGCTAGGGCCGCCAAGTCGGAGAAAGCCTCGGGGGGTAAGAATGAGCCCGTGAACTGCTTGGGCATCCTTAGTGCCCAGGTTGTTGAGGCTCTTATGGAAGACACCAAGGCTCCCGATCAGATTCTCGTTGAGGGGGTAGGAAAATACCCCGAAGGTACCAAGGCCCACAGTTATTTGAGGCGCTGTCGCAGGCCTCTGTCTAAGGAAGCCCAGCTGGCTGGTTTCCTCTCCATATGGCTGCGTCGAGTGGTAGTGCCCGGTATCGCGTCCGCGGATCGTATTCACCGGAACATCCTGTGGTTCGCAGTGCGTCTGGTGTTTGGGGCAAGACTGGGCCTGCTTCCTGCCATGGTGTGCCGTATTCAGGCTGGCCTGAGGGCCATGACCGATGGGTTGCTCGTCGATGAAGCTCGGCGTGAGAGTTTTCCCAGGGTGGAATTGCCATACCTGTATCTGATGGGATGGTTAATTCTCCACAATCCCCGGGTGATGTCTCCCGGTTCCGGTAGCAGCTCAGGGGGTATATTCCTGCTGAATTACAGGGATTCTACCTGGAATGTGAACACAGTTTTAGACTGTCGGTTAGTGTTGAACCTCAGCCATGGCTGGAAGATCCTCTGTACTCCCCCTCCGGTACATCGCAACCAATCCGGGGTGTGGCTTGAGGATTCAGGTGGAGAGAAGACCGTTCTTTCTCCGGAGACTTTTAATTGGTTGGTCTGTATCAGACCATCCCATCTGCTGTATAGGAGCGAAGACTATTGCTTCTTCGAGCCCTACTTGCCTAGTCGATTTGCCAGGCAGTTCGGGTACGATCAGTTGCACGTGGGTAACGCCGTCACCAGCTTCAGGCCCAGGGGTGGACTCATTGATGGAGCTAGAGGGTGGCGATATTTTATCATGGGTTGCACAGGGGCAATTTTTATCGTGCCGGTCGTTACAACCTCCACGGAGTTGCGCATCCTTCATTCTTACGCCCAGTTTTATGTGGCGATTAACACCTTCCATCGCGATTTCGACAGGCGTAGAAGCTTTAGAGTGCCTTCTGCCAAGCATGGGGGAAGAGTCGAAGTCCCCTCGGTTTCTTCTGACGAGGGCGAGGTGTCACGACCCGCACCCGGATATTCGGGCACGAGTGCGTCGGTACGTCCAGCCTACGCCGCAGTGTCGGCGGTAGTACGCTGTCTGGGCCATATCACAGGTAATTTAGAATCTATCTCATCCACAGTAAAGCAAATAGACAAGGAAAATAACCGGAAATAGGAAATGCTAAGATTTCATAAACTGAATGTGACAACAGATCCAGAGTTTATTACAGAATCAGAAATTAGATCGGGGACAAACCCGATTACTAAGATGAAAGGAAATAAATAAATACTGCTAACTACTCTGCAGGAGTAGTCTCCTGAGTGGGAACCGGCTCCTCAAAAGTATCACCTGCTGCCTCATAGGGGCCATAATAGGTAGGGGCAAAGTTCTCATCATCGCCTAAAACAACGGATCCAGTCTGGAAAGGAGCAAAGTACATAATGCACAACAAGATTTAAACTAAATATTTATGACAAGTAGAAAAGAACTGACAAGTATCATGTTGAGAATATGTATAAATAAGAAGTAACAATAACTAAGGGTTAATTGTTGTAAATCAGGAATATGAGTAAACAGGAAATATAATGAGTCAGGAAAATGGAACTACAACAAGACAACAGGAACTGCAACAAGACAAGAACTATTGTGTGTGAACTTGTGTAGTTAGAATACATAGTTGGCATGTAGGGGCTTATAAGGCTAATAAGGTCGTCATAGACGACTAGTACACAATGACTACAGGGGAATACATAGTTGGCATGTAGGTGGCGCCGGAGAGTCTTCGCTAGAGGTTGCCGTCGCTGCGGCTATTTCAAGTAGTGGAGCGGGATTGCCCACGTGGCCGCTGTAGATGGGAGAATCTTTCCCGAGGTCAGCAGTGGGGGAAGTTGCTTCTGTGTCAGCGAGTGCGCTTAGCGAGACCCCGGCTGACGAACCTCGACCGCGTCTTGGGGAAGGCTTGACGGAGCTTCTGGCGATGTCGGTCGGCCCACCTCCTTCTCCAGGTATGACAGGTCGTATCGCATCATTAAGGCGTGGTTTAGCCACATCGGCTGCAGACGCGTCGTATATGCCGTTGGCTCCGGGTAAATGTCGTTCTTTTTTTTTTGTCTCCTCCTAGGAAGATTACCATTGTGTTGACATTTTTGCTTTTTTGTCCTCTTTTCAGGGGATGACGTCCACGGGGAATACGGCGTTGAAGCGCCTTCTGGCTTTGTTCCGGCTCCTAGCGATGACGTGGAGGCGCCTAATTCCGAGGCAGAAGTGTCTTCGGGGGCCAGCTCGTCTGGAGAGGTTTCGTCGTCTCAGGAGGGGGACGAACCTGTTATCGTGACCTCGCCTTTCGCGAGTATGCCGATGACTTCGATCGTTGCCGTCACACCTTTTTCGGCCGCGCCACCCGTCGAGGCGGCGGCGGTGGCTACCTCGTCTGCAATTGTCCCTGGAGAGGGAGTTACTAGCATCGCGGCTACTCCGGGCGTTCAGTCGGGTCTAGTCGCGTTGACCGAGCAGCATACCAGCCTTGTCTACACCGGTTTACAAACGATAATACCGATGGTGTTGGCGAAGAATCTTGACTTCGAGCTCCTGAAGAAGACTTCTCAGCTTTCGATCGAGGTTGTCAGAAGGCTTGGCAATCCTGGAGTAGCTGATGCTCTGGAGGCGGTGGTTAATGGTTTAGAGCAACCCGTTAACGAATATTTGCAGCGGGCTGAGGACAGCCTTGATGCTGATGTCCAGGCTCGATTTGACCTCATGGCTGAGCGGCTCGCTACAAAGCTTGAAAGCCTAGACAACTCTATCCAGAAGCACAAGCTGGAGATGGATAGAAGAAAGCTGTTGTGGAAGAAGCTCTTGCTGTTGAGACGAAGTGTCGATCCAAGCATGAAGGGAATGCAGCGAGGGCCTCCAAGCTGAGGGAAAAACTTGCTCGGGCAGAGGAGTGGGCTTCCCAGTCGTTGGCAGGTTTAGAGGTAGCGACTGGTTGACTGAGCGAAGCACGACGGGATCTGGACCGTGTGGAAGCTGCCCGTGCGGGCTGTCTTCGGGTAAGGGCTAACCTGACCCTTACGCATACCCTCGAGGCACAGCTGGAGCGGGCTCGCGCCGATGCCTTGGCCCTTAGGAATGAGAGGATGGCTGCACTGGAGCGGCAGATTCATGGTCTGATTACTCCGCCATCTTGATGTATCTCTCCCTATGTAATTTTGCCTCCTTCTGGGAATGAATAAAAGCGACTCTTTTCTGACTGTTGTAGACCCGTCATTTCGGAATGTAAATGACAGTTTTATAGGTGAGGGGGGATATCAGAGGTAGTATGGACCTGACATACTCTCGATAAACCTCTTTAGCAGGATATATCTATTCAAAGGTCGTATAGACATGATATGATATGACCTAACTAGTTTCTTTTCTTGGAGTAGTTTTGTCAGAATTGAGATTCTCGCTATGTTCCGCCTGGGCAGGGGGGAATTAAGCGTAGTATCTTTTCAGGAATTTGCCGTTGATGGGAGCCATTAATAGGTCCCCGTTAGGCTGGGCTATCCTGTAGGCGCCGTTCGAGAACGTTGTCTCAATCACATAAGGGCCTTCCCACTTGGGCTAGAATTTGCCTTTACTTCTGTGAGTTAAAATCATCGGCCTTCTTACTGCTAGAACTAGCTCGCCGACCTTGAACACCCTTTCCTTTACTTTATGGTTAAAAGCCTTGGAAATGCGTGCTTGGTAGAGCGCGATGCGCTGTTGAGCTTGGAGGCGTTTCTCGTCTAATCCTTCTAGCTCCTGAAGCCTTAAAAGGTCATTCTTTTCTTGAGTCAGCTCATTAGCCACGGCTATTCTGAGCGACGGGATCTGGATTTCAATGGGAAGAACTGCTTCGCTCCCGTAGACCAGCGAGAATGGGGTACAACCCGTCGGCGTTCGTACCGTTGTGCGGTATGCCCAGAGGCATTCGCCCAGCTTTTTATTCCAGTCTCTCTTGTTTGAAGAGACAAACTTCTTCAAGAGTTTGATAATGGTTTTGTTGAAAGCTTCCGCCAGACCATTAGCAGATGGATAGTACGCCGTGGAGGCAACATTGTGTATCCGGTTTTTGTCGCAAAACCAATGAAACGTTTGGCTAATGAACTGGGACCCATTATCGTGAATTATCCTCCGGGGTACCCCGAAGCGATAGATGACGTGATGTTTGATGAAGCTGACCACGTTGGATGCCTTTACCTCAGTGAGAGGGATTGCTTCGGCCCATTTGGAAAAGTAATCCGTGATGGCCAGTATGAACTGGTGACCCCTGGAAGAAGACGGGTGAATAGGACCGATGATATCCATTCCCCATGCTTCGAAAGGCCAGGATGCGACCGTAGGATGTAGATGTTCCGACGGTTGATGTATGAAGTCTGCATGAACCTGACAGGCTCTGCAATGCTTTGCATACTGTATTGCATCTGCGATCATGGTCGGCTAGTAATAGCCCATTCTCCTGATGCGATCCTGTAGCTTAGGCCCGGGTTGATGCGCTCCGCATACGCCGTCGTGAGCTTCACGGACAATCTGCTGTGCTTCGGCGCCAGAGAGACACCTCAGTAGCAGTCCGTCGTAGGTCCGGCGATACAGGCATTATGAAGATGCATCGAAGTAGAAGCGTAGCGATCGTCTCTTGACGGATACTGCTTCCTTGGGGTTCTCCGGTAAGATTCCGTATGCCACGAAATCTATGAAAGGACTTATCCAATCTCTTGTAGGAGGATCGGTGTTTACAGCGTAGCTGCGTTCTATGTGACAACTGTTCTTCATACAGAATAAATCTCTGTTAAGAAGGATTACCGAATCTTGCCTTCTTATAGGAGTAGCTAAGTCTGCAGCCAGGCTGGCCAGGGCATCAGCTTCCAGATTCTGAGATCGAGGTACGTGCTCTAGGAAGAACCCTTTGAACGTCATGGCTATCTCGATTGTCGCCCGGTGATAGGGGATGAGGTCTGGATTACGGACTTCGTATATTCCCCTGATTTGATTGACGATGAGCAGAGAATCACCGAAAGCTTCCAGGAAATCTACCCCCAGTTTTGTAGCAACTTGGAGCCCAATTAGTAGAGCGTTGTATTCTGCTACGTTGTTGGAGCAGGGCTCGCTAAGAGAGTATGCTCGGTAGATGATGAGCTGATTCGGGGTAACTAGGACAACTCCCACTCCTGAAACGACGTTTCCTTTAGGACCGGTTCTGGAGGCGCCATCAAAGAATAGTTGCCATACGCCACTTTTTCTTGCGAAGTTACATTCTGCAACTTTATCAGGGATGTCTTCGTATAGCTTGGAGGTCTCCGGGATCGGATGAGCCGCCAGGAAGTCGGCCAGTGCTTGGCCTTTGATGGACTTCTGTGGGATGTATACCATGTCGTATGGTGTTAGCAGCATCGCCCAAGTTGCGAGTCGGGAGTTGAGGGCACTTGGCTTGCTCATCAGCACTCGGAGAGGGTTGATCCTAGAGATGATATGAATAGTCTGGCCGGTGACATAGTGCCGCATTTTCTGGACAGCGAACATCAGAGCCAAGCATTCCTTCTCCACTGGGTTGTACCGGTGTTCGGCCCCGACCATCATCCTGCTGAGATAGTAGATAGTCTGTTCATGACCCGCATCATTTTTCTGCGCGAGGAGAGCTCATAGCGAATGATCCATTGCCCGAACGTACAGCAAGAATGGTTTTCCCACGATGGGAGGCACCAGAACTGGCGGGTTGGTTAGGTAGCGTTTGATATCCTTGAACGCTTGCTGACAGGTTTCGTCCCATATGAAGGATACACCTTTCTTCATGAGATGAGAGAAGGGCTGACATCTCCCCGAGAGGTTGGATATGAATCGCCGGATATAAGCCAGAAGTCCTTGGAACCCCCTGAGTTCCCTTAGATTACGGGGCGGTCGCATTGCCGTGATTGCTTGGACTTTGTCAGGGTCTACTTCGATGCCTTTGGTGGTAATGACAAATCCCAGGAATTTGCCACTGGATACACCCAGAAAGGACTTTGTAGGGTTCATCTTGAGTTGATGTTGGCGCATTAATTCGAATACCGCCCTCAGGTCTCGGGTGTGATCACCTTTGAGGCGACTTTTGACAGCTATGTCGTCTACGTAACATTCCACTGTTTTGCGTAAATGCCCACGGAATATGTTACTCATAGCCCGTTGGTACGTAGCCCCAGCGTTCTTTAACCCGAAGGGCATGACCGTATTGCAATATACCCCCAGTGGTGTCCGGAAGGCAGTGTGCTTCTCGTCTTCAGGATGCATCTTGATCTGATTGTATCCTGAGAACCCATCCATGAAAGACATGCGTTCAAAGCCGCAGGTGTTGTCGATCATGATGTCCGTGATGGGAAGAGGGAATTCATCTTTGGGGCAGGCCGCATTCAGATCTCGGTAGTCGATGCAGATACGTACCTTCCCATTTTTCTTCATGACTGGGACCACGTTAGCGACCCAGTCGGGGTGTTGTTCCTCCCGGATGAAACCGCAGGTTATCAACTTCTTGACTTCAGCCTCGATGGCGTCCATCATATCTGGGCGGAACCGTCGTTGGTGCTGCTTTACCGGCTTCGAATCGGTCGATATATTGAGCATATGAGTAGCTACCTTCGGGTCTAGGCCTGGCATGTCCTCATAATCCCACGCAAAGACGTCAATATACTCCTTTATCAGCTGTATAACTTCTTCCCTTTCAGGTGGGGGAAGATTGTTACTGACAAATATTGGCTTTGGTGAGAGCTCACCCCCAACATTGATCTGGATGACTTCGTCCTTGGTGGGAGGTTCCCTCTGCTCGAAGCGGAATTCCCACTGCGTATCCATTTGTTGAGCCCAGGGGTCATCCTCGAATGGCTCCGTATCCTGCTCCTCGGCTTCTGAGGGATTTGTCATTACCATATTCGCTGATAGTGCTTGTTCGAGAGCATCTGGCGAGTTGAAGGGCGATGAGCTGTTCTGGGAAGAGGAAAAGGGGTCCTCTTTTGGCTCGGAAGTCGCGAGGGAGGTGGCATACCCTAACCCGAGACGATTTTGCCGCACGGTGGCGTTCGTCTGCCTCTTCCGTAGTTGAGGCCTGGCTTCCGTTTCAAGTCGTAGCCCATGTTTTGCATGATCTTTAGTGCTTGCGGGCTATAACGGTGAATCTGTATTTTCCCGGTATCGTCATCGAAAGGATCTTCTTGGACAATCGGTTGATTCCGCATGCGACCGAAGACTATTGAGCGCTGACTGCTGCAGGTAGGCGAGACGATGAAGATAGAATCCTCATGTGGCCCATATATTATGACGACGTTGGATGGCGATGCTACTTCCCAGACATATGGGCGGTAGGAGCTTATAGCTTTCAAGAATTTTTGTGCTATGGGTTCTACCTCGTCATGTGGAGTGGGTCCTTGTACTGGAACTCGAGCACAAATATACTGGAAAAGAGGATGTTTATTATCATCTGGAACTTCACTCCTGGTCGTCTTTACACCAGTTGACTGCCTGTTGCGTCGAAGGTTGATGACCAAGGGTGGAGGCTTTCGGTTCAAAGTGATCACTAGAGGATCACCCCCTTCTCCTGTCTTTGTCTTGTCCAGGTGGATAGCCAAAGGTTCTATGGCTTTCGGACGAGTGGTTCGTCCTTTCACTTTAATGGACAGCGGCAGTGTGGCAGAGGGCCCTTCTGGCTCCCGGTGGGATTCCTCCTTTGCCTCGCCCGACCCTTCTTCCACGTGGTCCTGGGAGTACAACACGGCATCGGAGTAGTACGACTCTATTCCTTTGAACGGGTTTAGGTCAGCTACCTCCGTTTGTACTGTTCCTTGTGCGTCTACATATTTAAGGCATTGATGTAGGGTTGAAGGAACGATGTTGTGGTCGTGAATCCACGGTCTCCCTAGCAAAATGTTGTAGGACACCTCTGAATCGATGATGTAACATGTGGCCACCGATCTAAGGTTGCCGATCTGGATTCTCAAGCGAATTTTCCCCAATGGCTTACTTTTTCCAGCGTTGAAATCCACGATTGTAGTGGTAGTGTAAGCCAGTTCGCTGGTAGGAATTCTCAGTGGCCTGAGCAGACTGTGAGGGATGATGCTGATCGACGATCCCGGATCTATGTGAATCCGGTCGACCTCTATGGAACCGACGTACCCGGTGTAATAGAGGGGCCTGTCATGTCTGTTATGTTTTAAAAGCATGTCGTCTTGAGTGAAAGTGATGTTTGGGACCACCTCCATTACGCTGTGGCACTGAGGACATGCCACTGGCTCCTCGTCGGGGGACTTGAGTTGGGTCAAGTACGTCTCTGCCTGCATCAGCACTTCACTCAGGGCTAGACGAGTGTCAGGGGAGAGCCTGAGTAGCTCAAAGATGGACAACCTGGCTGGCGTATTGGCTAGTTGGGCCAGGATGTCAAATTTGTATGGCTTCTCTAAACCTTTGCTTGGAATATTTTTCACAGGTTTGTCGAAGCGTATTTCTTTCTGCTTTCCCTTTTCCATCGGAGTAGGTTTCACAGGGCTGACGTTTGGCACGACGGGACCTTGTTCTGAAGGTTTGGTAGCTGGAGCATCAGCTGGCGTGCCTTCCTGATTTGCTCCGTTGTCGTCGAGGTAGGCCCTCCCTGAACGGGTTGCGACAAGTACCTCGTCTTCGTCTGATGCAGAAGAAGTTGTGATCATGTGGCATGATCTGTATTTGGGACTCTTCTTGGAGGTAGGCCTGGCTGCCTTGGTCTCCCTCTCGAGCTCTGGCACCAAATCCGGGTGAACCCACATAATCTTGCCCTGCCGGGTAGTTAGGGGCACCAGGTTATGATTTTAACCCCTAGCCGGGGGAAGATTAACGATGTTCATCGTTGCCCGGGATATAGGTACAACACCATTAGGGACCTTTTGGGGAGGCAGATTGCCAAACTGCAGAGAGATCATGTTGGCCGTGACCGTCTTCTCGGTGCTGTGCAGAGTGATGGCCTTAGCATCAATTAATCCCTGGATCTTCCGTTTTAATACATAGCACGCCTTCGTCGGGTGGTGTACGTATCTGTGGAAGACGCAGTATTTGGGGTCGTCGGTATTGCCAACCTCCTGGGGCCGCCTTAGCTCCGGGAGGGTGATCTTGCAACTTTTGACGAGACACTCAAAGATACTTGGGATATCGTCGTCGTCGAAAGAGTAGACTTCGACGGGCCTAGAAGTCCCGGGTTTTGCTTGCGTGGTTGCCGCAATCTTTGGTCTGGCCGTGTTGATTGCCAGGGCTTCTTTCCCTTTGGGACCACGAGGATGGTCACTGCTGGGAGATGACCTCTTGCCTCTGTCAGAGACGGAGATCATGATGCCATTGTCGCGCGCCTTGCGACTGTTATCTTCGACGGCTACTGCCGAGATGATGAATGAGGGCCAATCATGGAACTGATATGGTCCTGTGAACACCGAGACCATGGAAAGGAGATTTTTCCTGCAAATGTCCACCAACGCAGAGTCTGGAACTCCTGGAGGCATCTGTAAGGTGGCCTGACGAAAGCGTTCGATGAAGATGCGAACGTCCTCCTTTTCCTTCTATTTGACTTCGATGAGGGAGGACATAGACATGTCCATTCCTCCCTCGTAGAATCATGTGAAGAACAGAGCTTTGAAGTCCTCGAAGGAAGTAATGCAGTTGTCCGCCAAGCTACGGTACCACTGATAGGCTACTCCTGAGAGACAGCCTTTGAACACCCGAGTGAGGAGGGCATCGTTCCCTTGTAGCAACACCGTCATCATACTGAAATAGTTCATGTACTGACTTGGTGATATTTTTCCCTCGAACAGAGCCATAGTCTGAGGTTTGTATCTCGGAGGGAAAGGGACCTCCTCCCAGACAGCTGGGTAGGGCTGGTTGATTTCCAGTTTCTTGAGCTGATCTTTGTGCTTCAAGGCATCGAACTGGGCTTTCAACTCTCGCACTGCCTGCATCGGATTCTCAGACGGAAGCGGGGCTAGTTGTATTGTAGCTCCAGCGGGAGGTAGAGCATTTTCTAGGTGAGGAAGCGGAGGAACCGTTGACTCTCGATCCAGCGTAGGCTCTTGGCTTGGGTTGGATGGTGGTGAGTCCACCCCCGCGCGTATCTGAGTTGGCGGGACCCGACGCTTGAGCCATGGTAGTTGCGTGCTGAGCGAGCATCATCCGGTGCATATTTTCCATTACGGATTGCATTTATTTCAGAGATGTCTCCAGTATAGTGATGCGTTCCGCGTTCCCTGATGGCGAAGCTTCCTCGCGCTCATCTCCAATGGCGTAAGCTCCCATTTCCCTGGGGGTCATTGAGGGATTAGTATAGGTTGTTATAGAAGTTGACTCTATACTTTCTGCCTCTGATTCGGGAACTTGGCGACCTTCGGCGTCGGAATCAGAAGAAGATGACGCTGGTTGTTGTGACCTTGCGCGAGTGTTTTGGAATACCCCGGCTTCAACGTCTTCGAGGGGCTTACTAAACCTCCTTCGGCTCGGAGGTCTAGAAGGATGACGTCTTGAGCTCGACCCTCCTTTAGATATGTATGAGGCCATGTTCACAGACGCATGCGTGGGTTCCCCTTCCCGAAAAGACAGCGAGTAGCTCAACCGGTCGAAAACTGATCGTTTTACCTTGGAGCAGCAGCAATTAATCACAACTTTATGACTATTACAATAGTGTTCGCCAGGAGGCGAAATAGATATTTTGGAAGGTCCCCTTTCTTTACGCCTCCTGATTAGATACTTGCGTAGGTCAGGAGGGTTTCTTTCCGTCGTCTGAGTTTGTTTTACGATGAGGGACCGTGCCTGGCGTAATCTGGAGGTTCGCTCAGTCTGGCGTGAGGCTGAAGAGGCCCTCAGTTGGCCATTAGCTTCTCGCGTAATCCGGAGAGTAGGCAGATCATTCTTTTGCTGGCGTAAAGGCCCAGTAGTTGAATATTCACCCGCCTGCTTTTCCTTGCGGAGATCGCAGCGCTCATCTGGTTCACCGTAAAGGTCAGATGTCATTTTGCGCGTAGAGCGTGATCTGTACTTCTGATTTGGTTTTGAGGCGCCATCAGAGGTTTTGTCTGTACCGCGCGTAGCGGGAGACTAATTTCTGCATGTAGAGCGCAGTGGATACTCCTGGGTTAGCGCTGAGGCTTTGCCAGAAGTTTTGTCTGTACCGCACGTAGCGGGAGACTGATTTCTGCGCGTAGAGCACAGTGGATACTCCTGGGTTAGCGCTGAGGCTTTGCCAGAAGCTTTGTCTGTACCGCGCGTAGCGGAAGACTGATTTCTGCGCGTATAGCACAGAGGATACTCCTGGGTTAGCGCTGAGGCTTTGCCAGAAGTTTTGTCTGTACCGCGCGTAGCGGGAGACTAATTTCTGCGCGTATAGCGCAGAGGATACTCCCGGGTTAGCGCTGAGGCTTTGCCAGAAGTTTTGTCTGTACCGCGCGTAGCGGAAGACTGAATTTTACGTGCGGGGCACGAAGGGAGCGATTCTACCACCTCATTGGTCGGAGAGATCGGAGAGTCCACAGGAACGGCGAAGGATGTCTTGGGCATCCACACTTTGCATAGCTTCCTGCTGTCTTGGACGGAAAGAGAGTGAGAGCTACCCCCAGTCCGAAGCATGTCTTCGTAGGCAGACTGGTCGAACTGAACGACCAGTGTCTTCTTCACGGTTCCTACAGATACCACATCGTGTTGAGCAATTACTTCCTCGTCAGAAGAGAAAGATGTCCCCAGCAGAGTCGCCATCTTGTTTGTGGTATTAAACGAAAGAATGAAAGTGTATTTCAATGACGGGGTTTATAAGAGACCCGTGCCCTTTGGTTTACAAACAAACTTGTACAATGTAATCCTATACGAGGATGTGGGAGTACAATTTATTTAATCTGGGTATAAATTGCTGTAGGTGTCTGATCTGCGGTCGATCACTTTAGCCCTTGGACTACACGATGTTGAAGAAGTGCCGTGGAAGACAGGATGCAGCTTCGGAGGTTGCAAAGGAGGGTGGATGCGCGATGCTGAAGGTCGTCGCTCCCTATTCCTTGCCCGAGCTCTGGATTCTTCTCTCTCTCTCTCTATCTCTCCTCCTTGATCTCTGGTTCGATGACCTTGTCCGATCTTTGAGTTTTCAGTTTTTCGACCTTTTTTTCCCCATTGATAGGGGTCTCTATTTATAGAGTTTTGGTGACAGTGACCACTCCGTCGGTGTAACAACCGAGGAGTGGACAGTACAGCACCCCTTTACACAACGGTTTAAAATAACCAATGCCTGCGTGTAAATGACCTTTTGAGTAAGCATGTGATGCGTGTCCTACTAAGGGGACAAAACGCGTATATCTGCTACGAAGGTCACGACGTAGAAGCCACGTAGGTAGGTATCCCTTGTGTAGCAGAGGTTGGCGTAAAGTGACTGTCACCTTGGCGTAGAAGCCAAAATAGGCATAGAAGCTGAACAGGCGTAGAAGCCGAATAGGCATAGAAGCCGAACAGGCATAGAAGCCGAATGGGCATAGAAGCCGAACAGGCATAGAAGCCGAATGGTCGTAGAGACTAAGAGGGCATTGGAAGCCGAGGGAGCACTGATCCTGAGCGGGCGTAGAAGCCACTGCGTACCGTGCCGAAGTGCTGATGTGGGCGTCTTAGCCGGAATTACGGCTTTCGAAGATATAATCAAATCTTCTACAGAGATTTGCCATCATCTTGTGCATTAAATGCGGAGACGTGTTTTGAAGGTCTGCAGCCCTTCTGCGCATCCGTCGCAGAGACGTGCCTTGAGGGAAACTGTCACTGCTCTGTGTAATTAGACGTAGAGACGTACCTCGAGCCCCGTACGAAGTGCAGCTTTTGACGTGGCAGCGGTTTGTCTTACTGCGGAGCGTAAAACAGCTCATGTTTGCCTGTGTAAAACAAGGCAGCATATTCCCTTGTACGCGAAAGAGCGGTTTACGCTGGGGGGACTTTGGTAAACGACGGTTTGGTGATATTTTAACCAAATCCTCTGCATTAAATGCAGAGATCCACCATCATATTGTGGGGTACGTCCCGAGGGGTCTGCCATCGTTTCCAGCCGTCGTCTGGGTAGCCGTGCAGCACTTTTTTGTCAGGAGTCAGAGGCCAGGTTCACCGCGTGACTTGAAAGGTTCATTTCGGGGAAGACGAAGCGTTCCTCGTATGCTTTAACGCTGCTTTGAGAGCGGCTGGGTTTTACGCCATGGAGGCGATGAAGAACCCTGTTTTACGTTGGATGGCTCCGAAGGCCTCTGCTTACGCTGCTCTGTATCAAGATGCTGCGTAGATCGTTCCAGCATATTTTTTATGCTTCTACAACAGTGGAGAATGTGAAGCACGTACTAATGATCACCAAAAATCTGGTTTCTGGGAGTCTGTTGTGCAAGGCGGGCCTGAGGATGGATATTAATGCCGGTCAGATGGTGATGTTTTACAAAGGAACATAATTTGGAAAAGCTTTCTGTATCAAAGGGATGTTTAAACTGCAACTTGTAACTCCTTATATTTGTATCAATACAGTCTCTACTTCTAGTTATTCTCTTGAGTTATGGCATAATAGACTAGGACATGTGCATTGTAAACGCATTAACAAGATGTCTAGTCTAGGCCTTATCTCCAAATATGGGGGTAAGGAGGTGGAGAAATATGAAGTCTGTGCACAGACGAACATAGTCAGGAAGTTATTCAGAAGAGTAAACCAAAGCACAAATTTTTTGGAGTTTGTACACTCAGATATCTGTGACTTCAAGCAATTCTCCACAAAAGCCTGAATGAAGTATTTTATCAGTTTAATTAACGATTTCTCGAAGTACACATTCGTATATCTTATCAAGTCGAAAGATGAAGCATTCAAGAAGTTCAAGGACTTTAAGGCGGAAGTAGAACGTCAAACCGGTCAATAACTCAAAAGACTCAGAAATGATCGAGGTAGAGAATATCGTTCCTTAGATTTTGTATCGTTCTGCAAAGAGCATTGAATTGTCAATGAAGCAGCTGCTCCGTATTCTCCATAATCTAATGGTGTAGCAGAAAGGAATAACATGACGCTAACAAAGATGATGGACTCCATGTTGCTGACAACAGGACTTCCAAAGTGCTTCTGGGGAGAAGCAGCGCTTACGGCTACATTTATTCTGAATAGAGTACCGTTCGCGATATCTGAAATTACTCCTCAGGAAATCTGGTTCAAGGTCAGACCCAACTTGAATGTCATTCGAGTGTGGGGGTGTCTGGCATATGTGAAGCTTTCAAACCTCAAGATTCAGAAGCTGGGAATGAGAACTGCGAAGACAATATTTCTAGGCTATGCCGATAAGAGTGATGGTCGAAGGTTCCTTGATATCGAATCTAATCATATCATAGAATCTCGCGATGGAAAAATTTTTGACGACAAGTTTGCTATACAAGAATGTTGTTCTCGCTGATGTCCCAGAGAATGTTGCTAGCACGAACGAGACAAGTACATCTCAGGGAGAAGTAGTCCAAGAAGAAGTTGTAGTTGATGAGACAATATTTGAACCAGAACCCACTGAGCCGAAAGCAAAGCGAGTGAGGAGGCCAAAGTACTTCAGAGAAGACTTTGTTACCTATCGTGTGGAAGCTGATCCGCTTACCTATGATGAGGCAATGAAGACCAGAGATGCTATTTTATGGAAAGAGGCTATCCATGACGATTTTGACTCGATAACTTCTAATAATACTTGAAAGTTAGTCGATCTTCCTGAAGGAGCAAAATCCATCGGATGCAAGTGTATCATTAAGAAGAAGATGAAAGCAGACAGAAATATTGACAAGTTCAAGACCAGGCTAGTGGTCAAGGGGATTTCTCAGATACAGGGGGTTCACTACTTCGATACCTATGCTCCCATTGCACGGATGACTACTATCAGGATGCTGATTTCTCTAGGTTCTATTCACAGAATGATGATTCATCAGATGGACGTCAAGACAATATTTTTGAATGGTGAACTGACTGAGGAGATTTACATGCAGCAGCTAGAAGAGTTTATCGTCAAAGGTCTTGAAGACAAAGTATGCAAACTGGTAAAATATATGTATGGTCTAAAGCAAGCTCCTAAATTATGGTACAAAAAGTTTAACAAAGTTATCAGATCAAATGGCTACAAGGTCAGCGAAACTGATTAGTGTATTTATACAAAGTTCACGGGCGATAGAGGTGTCATCGTTTGTCTCTTTGTGGACGATATGCTAATCCTAGGCACGGATTAAGAATGTGTCACTAGAACAAAGATAATTCTATCGTCTAAATTCAGTATAAAGGATATGGGAGATGCAGATGTCATCATTGGGATTAAGATAATCCGGACAGAAGTTGGGCTTGCTCTATCACAAGCTCACTACGTAGAGAAAATGCTCACACGTTATGGATATCAGGATCTTCCATGGATCGATACTCTATATAGGTGTGACAAGAAACTGAATCCTAACCCAGGACAAAGCGTTAGACAGTTGGAGTATTCTAGCATCATTCGGAGCTTGATGTATGTTACAAATGCCACTAGGCCTGACATTGCTTTTGTTGTGGGGATGCTGAGTTGATTTACGACTAACCCAGGTGTTGAATACTGGAAAGCTGTTTAGAGGGTGATAAGATACCTCAAGAAGACTCAGAAGTTTGCACTTTACTACAAGAGAGATCTAATAGTGGTTGAAGGCTTCAGTGATGCTAGTTGGTGCTCAGAAGAAGAGAGCAAGAAATCCATAAGAGGATATGTTTTCTCAATGGGAGAAGCTGTCATATCGTGGAAGTCGAAGAAGAAGACTATGCTATCACGCTCATCGATGGATTCTGAGTTCTATACACTTGCAGCTGCAGCAGATGAAGCAGAATGGCTTCGGAAGCTCATGTACGATCTTCCAATGGTTGGTGTACAGATTTTGACTATACCAATATACTGCGACAAACAAGCAGCTGCAGCAGTAGCATCTAATAATCTCTTCAATGGAAAGAAGAGAACTGTTCGGCTTAGGCACAGAGCACTGAACAACCTCATCAAAACTGGTGTCATTACAGTGGTGGATGTTCAGAGTCAGGAGAACCTGACAAATCCGTTCACTAAAGGTCTCATGCACTAGCTAGTCGAAGACAACAAGTAAAATAGGCTTGAATGACCTCTGATATTGTGTCTTTGTAATCCTACCATTAAGTTTTATGCTATTAGTTCAAAGAGAAATCTACTAGGCATCTATCTTTTGGTTCTAGGAAGGACCACAGACTGGAAAAATATCAGGTACAGTGGGTAGTCCTTATGGACAATATGGGATACGTACCCGAAACTACTGTAGTCTACTATTTTGTTATATAGAACAATTCCTGTGTAAGGTTGGCTTCGACGCCTTAATGAGTTCTCGGGCAGAGTGAATGTCTGGTGTGCGCTGTAGAAAGCACGTATAGTTCAGCACTACAAGGGACTTGTATCCCATGCTGTAGTGGTGTGACGCCACGATGAGGTAAAAGATGTAAAGCCTCGGCTGCAAGCCATGTCACAGCGGCAGTAGCACTATAAATAGGCAAGTAGCATAATGATGAAAAGATAGAGAGTTGTAGCACGTAACTACTAAGAGGCCGGTGACCTCATGCTATAGTGGATGACACTACATAAGGTAGTTAACCTCGGCTGCAAGCCATGTCATAGCGGCATAGCACCCCACGGAAGTGCAAGGCTTCATCCTGAGATGTAGTACAATACTACTAAGAGGCTAGTGACCTCATGCTACTGTGGGTGACACCACATGAGGCAGTTAACCTCGGCTACGAGCCATGTCACAGCGGCGTAGCACCGCACGAAAGTGCAATGCTTCAGGCTGATAAATATTAAACTCTCTTAAAAAGGAACTCACCTAAGTGTATGGACAGAGATACATGCCGTCTCTTGAGGGTAAACTTGTAGAAACCCAAGATACATACACCGAAACCAGATAAGCACAGGACCTTTAATGTGCGACTGGAGGCACAACTGATGTCATTATACAAGTGGGAATAACAGCAACTATGGTTCAGAATTTAAGGCATAGTCCATTCTTGTATCGTACTATTGTTTGACCCATGCAGGAAGATTCAAGTCGTGGGCGACATCTATCCTAATGTATGATGGGTAGTCACCGTGAGGAACGGTCGACCATATATTATGATATATATGGGGGATTGTTAGTATTTTTTACTTTAATTTAGGATTTTTAGTCCTATATTGTAAAACCACCAATGTGTATATCTCAATATATAGCTTTGCTTAGTATTGGTATATGCACATGGGGTGGTGGCCCATGTGAGTTGACTTTCCTAGAGGGATTAAGTGTGGATCCCATTATAACAATCTTTATTTTGTTACCACCTTTGAGAAGTTTTCCTTAGGAGCTAAGCCTCAGCGACTTGGACTCGGACTCGGGCTCAAGAGCCAAAGTGGCGCTTTGTTGGCGCACTTTGTACTTAGCACGTCAACATCATCGCATAACGCTCGTGTGTTCCTTTTATGCAAGAGTTACATGCACGGTTGCTTGCTCGGGCGCATTCTTCGTGGAACATTGCGGCCAGGGGCTATAAGGTCAGGTGCCCATGCGGACATGAGTATATGAGGCCAGGGTCCATGCGGTCAGGTGCCTATGCGGACAGGGGCGCATGCGGCCAGGGGACATGTGGTTAGGTGGCCATGCGGCCAGGGGCCATACAGCTAGGAGCGCATGCGGCCAGGGTCCATGCGGTCAGGGGCACATACGGCCATGAGCACATGGAGCCAGGGGGCATGCGGTCAGGGGCGCATGCGGCCAGGTGCCCATGCGGCCAGGGTCGCATGCGGCCTGGAGCTATGAGGCCAGTAAGTTAGCTTGAGCAAGTCAAGTGTGGAGGAAAAATGGACTGCTGTTGGTGGCTCGGTGTGACGCTGTCTGCTCTGTGCAGTACAACACACAGGCGGAGCAGGCGGATCGTGGATCTCTGTGCCACGTGTTGCATGCTATGGCTGCAGCTTTCGCCGTCTGACGGTGCTTTCTGCTCTGTGCAGTATAGCGGCGCAGGCGTCTCATGCGGTCTAAATTTTTCTAAGGCCGCATAAAAGCTGAAATTCTTTTATATAGAGGCTCTCCTCTTTCATTTAGGGTGTTAAAAAAATTGAGAGAGAGAGAGAGAGACAAAATTGATAGCACCAGCAGGACCTGCGACAGTTTTTAGCATCATTCCAAAGGAATCTTCCGAGTGATCCGAAGGTGACCAAGAGCATTCCAGAAGTTCTCGTGTGAACTTGCTGGATCCTGGGGGCAGATCATTGTATAGCACAAATCTTGCCTTGAGCTCTGGTAGTTTTGATCACCCCAGCAAGAGTTTTGTTCTTTGTATTTCTGTTCTTGTTCCCGTTCTTCTCGGTGTAGCATCTGCGAACGTAAAGAGAAGAACGACTTTTTGATTCTTGTTGTATTTGTATTTTATTTGGGTTGTCAGTTTGTAACATATTTCTTGTTTATTGCTTCTGTGGGATTGTGTCACTGAAGAGGAACTCTTGTGTGAATCTCAGTGCACAATTTTTTTTTTGGAGTTTGTAGAGACAAACTCTTGTATGAATATCTACTTTGTGGCTACCTCTTCTTCTTTTATCTGACTTCGGGACTAACACGATCATTTAATTTCTAGGGACATTTTCAAATGAAATGTTGCTTTCTTTATATATATGGACCATTTTCTCTCTGTAGTAGTATTTCTTTCTTTATTATATGAACTCGTTTCTCGCAAGCAGGATTTGGTGGGGGGTGTGCGTTTGTATTATTTTAATATATATATATATATATATATATATATATATATATATATATATATATATATATATATATATATATATATATATATATATATTAGGTGGGTTAATATTAGAATGAGTAAGTTTGTGTTATGGTTTGTTTGGCAAATGAAAAATAAGGGAGAAATTAAAAAAATTGTAGAAAAGCAAAACTAGTTTAGTCCCCATGCACAATCTCGATTCTATTTAGTCTCCATCAATCCTTGACGTTTTCTGAGCTTCCTCAACACATAAGTGGCACTGCTTCTTGGATAACCAGCACAAAGAGGAAATTTATTCCAATAAATTTCTATCTTATAGTTTCTACCGAATAAGCATCATTTTAAGTTGGAAATATACTTTCCTTAGGTTTCCAAAAACTAATAGAAATACTTTTCTCAGTTTATAAGACTTTCAAATTGTCAAATTGGTCCTTAGTTCAAGTGTCAAGAATGGCAGAAAATAGCTTGCTTGTTCATTATAAAGTAGCTGGTGGCCCGTGCCGTTGGCAGTGTTACCCGTGTCTCACAGTACTCTCTCAACACTCCGAATAATTTATTTTAACCCAATTAATAACAATAAACAAAATGTCAAAGAATATTTCAAATGAATTAATCCTGATCATTCTTTTTTAATGGAGTTTTTATGAAGTTTTAATCATGGTCATTGGATATGCTTGGATGTTTTAATATTCGACCATCCTTCATCTCATATTCAGATGGAAAACACTACTCTTCTTTATTATAAAGACAAGGCAACTCCCCAGGGACGGACGCATGAATGTAAAAGAGATGGGTCAACCTCAAATACAAAAAAGTCCAAAATTTTGTTAAATAAAGTTAGATACATCAAAATTTTGTTAAAGAATTAGATGTTGTGTCATGTTATTGCATAAGTTTGGTTAATATCATTAAATTAAGATTTGATGCATAATAATTTTTTTTATTTATCTAATCTCGTCTTAAGCTTAGCAAAAATTTAGGCAGGGCTGGCCCTGAGCCAGGGCACCCTAGGTGAGCTCAGGGCCCAAAAATTATAGGGACCTCGATTTTTTCATACATACCAAAATTTTATTAAAAAAAAGTTGGTTTTGTTTCTGCCGATTTGGGAAAGCTGTGACTCTTCTTCTGCTAAAAGTGAAGCCGACTCTTCTTCCTCTTTATCTTCTTCTTCTTCATTCTTCATTCTTCTTCTTCTTCTTCTTCTTCTTCTTCTTCTTCTTCTTCTTCTTCTTTCTTCAATCGCTATTCAGACTAATCTTGTCTTCTCCACTTCCCGAAAAAAATTATAAAGATTAGAGGTAACGTCTTTCTCTTGAATTCCCTAAAGTTTTCTCTTTTTATCGATGCTCAATGATCCATTCTTCACACAACATCTTTCTTATTTTCCTCCTCCAAAATTTAAAATTTAATTCTCTTCTAAAATTCTATATGTTTGTGTGGAAAAAATTGTGTTTTGTTGCGGAGGTAATCAAAGTGGAGTCGAACGATTCGACAAAAAATCTGACAATTAATTTTCAAATTCTTGTTGGAGTCCAGTCTGGAATATGATTAGCCATTTTAGGTATAATAGGATTCCTATTTTTGGGTTTCATATTTAGAAAATTATATTATGACCTATTGTTTGAGTCCAGTTTGGAATAGAAGTAGTTATTTTATGTATAATAGGATTTCTATTTTAGGGTTTCATCAAAGTATATAACACAAAGGTGGAGATTTGGTTGTTTGACCTATTGTTTGAAAATTATATAACACAAAGTATTAGGATTTCTATTTTAGTTGTTTGACCTATTGTTTGAAAATTATATTATGACCTATTGTTTGATTTATTTACCAAATCTTATTATGACATAGATTAGGATTTTATCATCCAATATATATATATATATATATATATATATATATATATATATGTAGGTGGAGTGTGGAGACACAAAGTATATAACACAAAGGTGGAGATTTGGGGTATTCTTCCACAGGAAATCTAAGAGAAAGTTCGTGCTTTGATCTTAGGGCTCACCATCCAAGACAGAAGGAAGAGGAGATCTAATCGAGGAGCCATCACCTTCGTTCAGGAAAATTTCTATGGAGTTTGGTGAGTGATTTTAATTGTAATCTCTTTCTTTTCTTCTTGAGTGTGGTGAGGGGGTTGAACCTATTATGGCAAAGGATTTATATTGGTTTTTTGTCAATCTTGTAATTTTATTATAAACCTATTATGCGCAAGGTTTGGTTTGAACATGCGTTTGATAATTAGTTCGCAGAGTCACAAAGATTGTCCCGAAGCAGCGGAATAGAATTAAACACAAGTATGAAGCAAAACAAGCACTTTATTGATGTTATACAAGTATTACAAGCAGTGGTAGGTCGAGATTACAAATCGCTCATGCTCTCTCTCTTGAAACAATAAAGGCGTGCCAAGCGGCTTACAACATGGGATTGTTTGCCATCAATTCAAAGTTGAAAATTGTTGTGTAACAAAAAAAATGGTACAAAGAAATCCTAGAAAGAAGATCTAAGTATAATTTTTTTTCTGGGGAGTGTGACGTTGGAGATCGAGCATTGTAGTGGCTCCTTTACTCCGTTGACAGTCCGACAAGAAAATGAGAATGCTTTCTGTATGCCTGTCTGTCGTCGGTATGCAATCCCACTATTTATAGCCATCATGCTGACGGGCTATATGCATTGCATATACTATACACCTCTGTTTGGTGGCCGCATAGGGGCTCATTCAATATAATATAGTTGTAACTGTGGCCGCATACCACGGGCAGGATGCCACATGGTCTCGGTTGTGATATTTTGTTGATAAGATCTCGGAGTTATTTTCAACCGATTATGTGCGTGACTTGGTCAACTTGATACATCGTCAACACTGATTGTGTGAAGATCTTTTCGATTGTAACGGCAAGATCCTACAAGCTGAGGGTCTTATATGGTCATGGCCGCATACGTGCTCTCGTCCGGCCTGGTTCTGATGGACACTTTGGCCGCATGAGGACGAGGACGCATAGAGTCATGGCCGCATGCGTGCTCCCATCCAGCCTGGGTCTGATGGACACTTTGGCCGCAAGTGGGTGGGTACGCATAGAGACGTAACCACATAGCCTGTAAAAGCATCCATGTGCTGATGTGACTTTTTGTCTCTTTGTGTGTCGTCTCTTTCATGATTCTCGAAGCATAGTGCAATAAATGGCATGTCAGAACTTTATGACTGGAAATAAATTTTGTGTCTGGGGATCTTATGAAGTCCCTAACTCCATGGTTGTTCGGGCCGCATGGATGCTTTTACAGGCTATGCGGCTTGTCTTTATTTCGAGGGCGCATGGGCTCTATGCGACCTGTCTTCACCAAGTTAGGTTCCGAGGATACTTTTTTCTTGGACACATGGTTTCGGACTTTCTATGCATCCAAAAGACCCCCTTCAAAGTTTTAAACCGATAAGTATGGAATGCTTTAAAAAAGAAGCATGGATGAGGACCTTGGGTTGCATGGGTGGCGTGACGCATAAACACGCTGTCGCATATATGAGCTTGCCTGGCTGTCAAATCCTCATTAAATGAAGGATTTGGATCGATCTTCTAGGAGATCTCTTGGGATTCTGAGTCGACGGCTGTTTCCAAGAGATAAAGACAAATTTGAAAGGCCAAAAGTCTCCAACTGTCACGTAGATAGAGTCGGTTCACATCCTGAGGCGCTGTCATTATCCCTAGCCGCCAGCTATTGTCTATATATAGAGGCTCTGAAGGAGAGAGAGCTTTTACTCGCTGCCTATTTTCTTCTTCTTCCTCTGACTTCCTCCTTTGCTTATATTACATGGACCTAAAAGCTTCCACTTTTGCCATTGCCAAGAAGACCCCAAGGAAAAGGGCAAAGGCAAGGGCAAGGGTCACGTTGTCGAGGAGGACCCTTCTTCTCTTCCCGTCGATGTTCAACCGTCGATCATGTGTAGGTTTTTTTGGAGAAGAAGAAGTTGGGTTCGGAATACAAAGATACATGTGCATATTTGGTCGCATGGGTGAGCCATCATCTAGAACATGTGCTAACTTTTTACTGCCTTATGGGTAGCTCGGCCACATAGGTAACCCTGTCGCATGTGTTACTCTGCTGCATGTGTACCCTTGTCGCATGAGAAAATCAGCCCCATGTGTGTCAATTTCGCATGTCTAACTTTGCTGCATGAGTATCTCATTCTCATGAGTATCTCAGTTGCATAGGTAACCCTGCCACATAATTATCTCAGCTGCATGGGTAACTCACTTAGAACACTGATAACTTTCCTCAATGGTTCTGATCAAATTACCTTATTGCTTTGCAGTGACTTTACCCACTGTACCCTCTGGCGAACTAGTTCTTGGTCACAACCTGCTTCCTTTGAGCATGAACCTCAGGGACTTGGCTGCTGACATCCAAGTTCAAATTGAAAGATATTACCCTTTTGAGCGACAAAAGTGGTTAACGACCAGACCAGCCCCTTTCTGCGGAGCCAAATGAACTCGGGGGAGATCCCCGCTGGAGATGGCCAATAATTTTTTAAAAAGCCGTATTTTTTGTTCGGGGATGTGCTGAAGGCTTCTCATCCTGAGATAGGGATGGCCAGGGAGAACTGGTCCTTTACCTTCAGCGGGATGGAGATGTCTTTTTCTTCTTTTAAGCATTATTTAACCTTGTCAAACTTGAGGGTAATGATGAGTTCACGACAAATAGGTCGAAACTTGACACTCGAGCAAAAAGGGGCGCTCGTTGGCAAGGTCCGATGTGGGACTGGAAAGAGCAAGGGGGTCTTTTTTAGTGAAAATGAGTCACCCTAGTATTCTTTGCTTGGACTGAAACCCGGCCTCCTTGGAAGTGAACTGGGGCCAAACCTTAGTGTATATGCGGCGGGCACTTTTTTTTATCAAGTCGCTAAGAGGGGTTCTTATCCCTCATGAAAGTTATAGACTCTTAGCTGGGCACATTACAATTGCTCATGGTGTCGCCTGACCTTATAGATTCTGAAAAAGTATGAGCGGGAGCTTAGAGAAGCAGACTTATTTTTTGCTGTGATGGGTACGTGTTACGGTCTGGAGATGAACCGACCCCTATTTATCGCCCTTATGGAACTATATAATTGTCATGAGGCCTTTCTTTACGCTTGGCGGTAAAATAGGACTGGCTTTGCATGAAATGCATGTTGTCACCAAACTTCCTTGGGGAAAAGTACCCTATGAAGAGTACACCTCGAGTAATAAAAAACTCGAAGAGTTGGTGGAGGAGAATCCGGAGATCTTGATGGTATAACAGGAGTTATTGTGCGTGTGTGTGTTGTTTTAAAAACATATGTGTGTGTGTGTGTGTGTGTGTGTGTGTGTGTGTGTTGTTTTAAAAATGTATTTGATGAAAAATATTCTCATTGAGTTACTAATCATATTTAGTTCTTAGAGTTTTGGATTTTGATGAGTATATTTGAGTCGGTCTGAATTTAAAGTTTAGGGTTTTCATGGGTTCCATATGTTTTTCATAGTTTTGATCTACGAAAAGATGGTATTTTAGAAAAATAGTTTTTGTGGTTGATGGAGCACTTCTTTGAAAGCATTTTGGCTTTTGATTCACTTTATTTGGAGTTAAAATAAATTTTTTATGAAAAACATATTTTTTGGTTTTTTTTGGAGTTTTTGCCTTTGGCTGAACCTGCTGTTTGGAGAAGACGAAGTTCTCATACGGCCAACATCATATGCATCCGAGTGAGCATGCGGCAAGCGGACTTATGCGGCAGTGCCCCTATGTGTCGCCTTTTATTGTGGACGCATAACTCTGCTTTGCCCTTGCACATCATTTTATGATTGTTGTCTTATTTCCCTGACACATTTTTTATGGCCTGTCACATCAATCACTTTTTAGCCACTCTCTCTGACACACATTTATAACCCATTACTCAACACTTGGGTCCATATGGCCAGTGGGTGCATGCGGGCAGAGAGTCCATGTGGCCAGTGAGTCCATGTTGTCAGTGAGTCCATGCGACCAGTGAGTCCATACGGCCAGTAGGCACATGCGACCAGGAATACTTGTACAAATTTTGTGTTTATTTTAATTATGTCCATTTATTAATTCTTTTTATTGATTATTGCTATGTACTTCTTTATGTTGATACAAGTTTATGTTACCAGACCAGTTTATATACAAGTTCATAATCCTCACAACACCGTGATAATATTTGTGCATAAAAATTCATTACATTTTGCATCGGGCAATCAAGTGTGAGTATTGCCCAATGTATCGCGAGTCGAGGATACGATAACTCGTGAAAAGCTCGTACCCGTGATTGTTCATTCTAGGAAAGTTCTTAAGTGTCCACGACTCAAGAACTTGAAATAATTTAGTAATGATTAGACAAGATAAGATTTACCTAGATTATTAGGAGGGAAGAATATTGCGCTACCGGCTACCCCGGTCTCTAAGGGCCCCATGCAGCATGGAACTACCCTGCTAGACAAGGGCTCCATGATCGACAAAGTTTGCGTGTGCTGCGACACTACAGGTTGTTGTTATTGAGCCACGGTTGATAACATTATGTATTTTCAGTATATGCATTCTAGTATATGTTCCAGTTATGTTTCAGTTTCAGTTATGTTATAAGACTATTTACAGATAAGTTTATTTTACAAAATTAGTTTCATTTACAAAATCTCTTTATGTTTACAAAATTAGTTTCATTTATAAAACCTATTTTTTATTTATAAAACCAAATCTTATTTACAAAAAAAATATTTACAACTTCAAAAGATAGTTTATGCTTACGTTATGTTGTTATGCTATCAGTTATCTGCTTTAGTTCTTTATTCATTATTGTTTGTCATGTGTACTATAAGTACTAGACAATGGTACCCTTGGCCATCCGGGTTAGCTGCAGTGCCGGTGGTAGCGATATTCTTTGAAGCATGCATTTGTTAGTAACTAGGTTTGTGATAACCCTAGTTAGTTAATTATAGCAAAGCGTAGGCATCTTTGTCCATGGAATGCATGTTTGTCTATTCATTTAGCTCATCTTTTTAATTCATTCTTTTTGCGCGTGGTTAGGGTGCTAAGTTCTGCTCGGGTGAAGGTCTGCAACCTCGGTCCTTGTTTGGTTTAAGGGTTGTGGTCCTAATCTAGAGTAGTTCCTATGCCCTCTTGTCGCTCGTCGTCTTACTTTCCTTTATAGCATTATTGTTATCAGTTCTTCCAGTTATATTTTTGAGACAAGTACATTGGTACCGTAGAAGTCTTGATCCACATTTATTTTTAATATATCTCTTTTCTGCTATATGTTGTGATATGTTTGGTCTATCGTCTTAAGCTCCTTTGTGGTACTTGTTGCTTGGGGTTCTGACCCAACTGGTTTTTTATGGCCAGATTACCCTGAGGAGACATAGGATCCACCGTACTTCCCGCAAGATGCTTCGCACTCGTAGGACGGCAGCCAAAGATTGCGAGTGGATTTCCTTCCTCCACCCCTCGTAGTGTTATTTCATTTTGTGGTATTTTAGCAAGAGGCAGTGTTAGTCCCTTATTTTGAGATCACTTCTCTGAATTTGATCAACATGATGTGTATATTAGACCATGGTCGAAATATTTGATCATGTATAGTTATACTCTGCTAGTGATGCATTTTGTATTCACTATCTTTATGATCATTTATCGTATGTAATTTGGGATGCCTTTTTACTTTCATATATGATATACTCTTGTACTTTTGTTGATGGATTAAGATACTAGGATTTTTTAGTCTTAGGACTGACGTCATATCATGCTAGAGTTCACCCATTTATCTTCTTGACAACCTTAGCACATTGCGGCTTATTTCGGTATTCTGCAAGGTTTGGTTGGCCATGTCAATCCTCGTATTTATCCAGTATTCTGGGAGCAGGGCGTGATAAGGTTTAGTAGTGGCCCATGCAGGTCTGCTTTTCAGACTTATGGGAGGACTCATCTTGTTAGAATCTCAATCCTTTACTTATCTTCGATTGAACTCTGCTTGAACATGTACCTTCATGTTTACCTTGAATTAAAAACTTTCTTGACATGATTGTTCCATTCTTGTCCCTTGTTGATATCTTTGTATCCTTATCCTTCAGGGATACCCCACCTGCTCCTCCTTCTGAGGGTTTCGTTGCACCGATAACTCCAGCAGATCCAGTAGTAGGCCAGAACCAAATTTTGTTTGCAAGTCATAATCAAGAGCCATCAATCTTTCATTATCAGTCAGCTCCTCCAGTCATACTAGGTCAACCAGTTCCACTAGTTTTCTTTGCACAACCGGAGCA
The DNA here is from genome assembly GCA_036927795.1 of Iris macrosiphon. NCBI lineage: Eukaryota > Viridiplantae > Streptophyta > Magnoliopsida > Asparagales > Iridaceae > Iris > Iris macrosiphon. Next base: position 167,771,261 of record JAYESA010000012.1, read on the forward strand.
GTTAAGCTCGCAATATATACTAGAGATAATCAGGACCATGATGGTGACACAGCAGCAACAACAACAACTTCAGCTCCAGCAACAAGTGTTCCATCTTTACCAGGAGTCCCAGGTAAAGAAAGATTGCACCATCCAACAAAGTCTTCAGATGTTGTTAGAAATCAACATGTATGGTTTTTTTAGGAAATTCCAAACCAAAGACTTGTGCCCAGATGGAGTGGGGATTGAAGAAGGACAGTACCAGTTGTTCAGTAAGTCGGCATGTCCATCCCGGTCTACTGCAGAAGCATCGCCAGGACATGAGTATATAATCAGGGGGACCACATCAACAACTGAGGTTCGTAAGAAGAATCGTGCACCCCCGTTAGACACTTCATTATCCCTCACCAGTATCATCTTACAATCATTCGTATCAGTGCCCGGAGGCTCCAGTCGTACGTTCCTTCTGCGGAAAGGTAGGACACACTAGTGTAACATGTTAGAGGGTTAATCTCCTATGTCTTCTATGTGGAGCACCCAATCAAATGATTGATTCCTGTCCACGACTATCACCCGGACGACGAGCAGTGTCCCAGACCTCGATACCAGAATATCACCTGCAACAACACCTAACAGAACCAGAAGGATGCACCTACTGTAGGAAGATGGGGCATTTTAGATCAGATTATTGGAAGGAAAATGGGCGATGTTCTCACTTTTTAGCTATAGGTCATGCAGTTAGAAATTTCTCGAAATTGTTGCCTCAAGAATGACCAGCTAGGCCCGGCATGCCATCTCAGATATTTCAATCACCTCGATTATCAAATCCTGTAGTGGTAGACCAAGATGAGACAATTATAATTGTATAGTCATTGGCATAATATCCTCCCCCATCTCGAGCTCAGAGGGTCAGACAGCGCAGAGCACGGTTATATTTATAACTTCAAAAGATAGTTTATGCTTACGTTATGTTGTTATGCTATCAGTTATCTGCTTTAGTTCTTTATTATTATTGTTTGTGATGTGTACTATAAGTACTAGACAAGCGTACCCTTGGCCATCCGGGTTAACTGTAGTGCCGATGGTAGTGATATTCTTCAAAGATGCATTTGTTAGTAACTAGGTTTGTGATAGCCCTAGTTAGTTAATTATAGCAAGGCGTAGGCATCTTTGGCCATGGAATGAATGTTTGTCTATTCGTTTAGCTCATCTTTTTAATTCAATCTTTTGGCGCATGGTTAGGGTGCTAAGTTCTTCTCAGGTGAAGGTCTGCAACCTCGGTCCTTGTTTGGTTTAAGGGTTGTGGTCCCGATCCAGAGCAGTTCCTATGCCCTCTTATCGCTCGTCGCCTTACTTTCCTTTATAGCATTTTTGTTATCAGTTCTTCCAGTTATATTTTTGAGAGAAGTACATTGGTACCGTAGAAGTCTTGATCCACATTTATTTTTTATGTCTTTTTTCTGCTGTATGTTGTGATGTGTTTGGTCTATCACCTTGAGCTCCTTTGTGGTACTTGTTGCTTGTGGTTCAGATCCTACTGGTTTTGTATGGCCAGATTACCCTGAGGAGACACAGGATCTACCGTACTTCCCGCAAGATGGTTCATACTTGTAGGACGGTAGCCGAAGCTCGCAAGTTGGTTTTCTTTCTCCACCCCTCGTAGTGTTATTTCATTTTGTGATATTTTAGCAAGAGGCGATGTTAGTCCCTTATTTTGAGATCACTTCTCTGAATTTGGTCAACATGATTTGTATATTAGACCATGGCCGGTATATTTGATCATGTATAGTTATACTTTGATAGTGCTGTATTTTGTATTCATTAGCTTCATGATCATTTATCGTATGTAATTTGGGATGCCTTTTTTATTTTCATATATGATATACTCTTGTACTTTTATTGATGGATTAAGATACTAGGATTTTTCAGCCTTAGGACTGACGTCATAGTATGCTAGAGTTCACCCATTTATTTTCTTGACAACCTTAGCACATTGCGGCTTATTACGGTATTCTGCATGGTGTGGTTGACCATGTCAGTCCTCGTATTTACCCAGTATTTTGGAAGCAGGGCATGAAAATTTTTAGTTGTGGCCCATGTAGGTCTTTTTTCAGACTTGTGGGAGGACTCATCTTGTTAGAATCTCAATCAGTTACATATCTTTGATTGAACTCCGCTTGAACATGTACCTTCCTGTTTTCCTTAAATTGAAAACTTGCTTGACATGATTGTTCTATTCTCGTCCCTTATTGATATCCTTGTGTCCTTATCCTTCAGGGATACCCCACCTGCTCCTCCTTCTGAGGCTTTTGTTACACCGATAACTCCAGCAGATCCAGTAGTAGGCCAGAACCAGATTTTGTTTCTAAGTCATAATCAAGAGCCATCAACCTCTCATAATCAGTCAGCTCCGCCAGTCATACTAGGTCAACCAGTTCCACTAGTTTTCTTAGCATAACTGGAGCAGTTAATCTCATAAGCTATGCTAGAGATAATTAGGACCATGATGGTGATACAGCAGCAACAACAATAACAACTTCAGCTCCAGCAACAAGTGTTCCAACTTTACCAGGAGTCCCAGGTAAAGCAAAATTGCACCATCCAACAAAGTCTTCAGATGTTTTTAGAAATCAACATGCATGGTTTGTCCGGAAAATTCCAAACCAAAGACTTGTACCAGTCGTTCAGTAAGTTGGCATATCCATCCCGGTCTATCGCAGAAGCATCGCCAAGACATGAGTATATAGTCAGGGGGACCACATCAACAACTGAGGTTCGTAAGAAGAATCGTGCACCCCAGTTAGATACTTTATTTTAGCATCCCTCGTCAGTATCATCTTACAATCATTTGTATCAGTTCCCGGAGGCTCCAGTCGTATGTTCCTTTTGCGGGAAGGCATGACACACTAGTGTAACATGTCGGAGGGTTAATCTTCTATGTCTTCTATGTGGAAAACCCGCTAATATGATTGATTCCTGCCCACAACTATCACCCGGACGACGAGCAGTGCCCCAGACCTCAATACCAGAATATCACCCACAACAGCACCCGATAGAACCAGAAGGATGTACCTACTATGGAAAGATAGGGCATTTTAGATCAGATTATTGGAAGAAAAATGGGCGATGTTCTCACTTTTTAGCTATAGGTCATACAGTTAGAAATTTCCCAGAATTGTTGCCTCAAGAACGACCAGCTACGCCCGGCATGCTAATTGTACAGCCATTGGCACAATATCCTCCCCTATCTCGAGCTTAGAGGGTCAGGAAGTACAGAGAATGGTTATATGCTCAGTCCCAGATGCAGTTTCAGTATCCTAGTCAGCCAAAGGGCAGTACCTCGACGGTCGCAGGTACCATCTTCCTGAATTTGTACCAGTTTTATCTTTCAGTAACAGATCAGATAGTGGCAGTACATCTCAGGTTCTTGTCGATGGCCTTGTATTCTACTATGTTCGTAGTGCAACGGTTAGCTCAACTTATTCGGCTAGTGAGGGCGAGTTTTTCGTCCAACTCTTCTACCTGCGTATCACGTGATACACGATGTCTATCATGTGTCCCGACTACAAAGGTATGTCCTAGATTAGAGTTATGTCCTTGGTATAGTCGTTGGTACCGACTTACTGCTAGGCTTGGCTCTTATCTATTTTGTGAGTCTGCATAGGCAAGCGAGGACGAGTTCCTAATTGACTGACTCAGGGGTATATGTATCCATATGCCTCCATTTTTCTGTGTACTTCTTTGTGCATTTATTCATTAGTTACTTTCTGCAATTATCTTTTAATTCAATTACTTGCTTAGTATAATCCTTTGATTAGAGACATGTGATTTCTTGAGCTTTCTCGTGTGTTCCAGCTAGACTAGCCTTGGTGAAATTTTGAGGATAAATTTTTTCTAAGGAAGGTAGAGATGTCACACCCGATTCCATATTTGGTATTTCTTGAATTTTTGAGATTTAAATTTTTCGATAATATATTTCTGTTGTATTTCTCATATTGGTTTCTGTCATTTTATTTATTGTTTTATTTTTTGTAGTTGAGAGAGACTACCCAAGACCAGTAGAATACCGATTGGCATTGTCATACATCCAGTTTAGGACCCGTATGTAGACTGGACACTTGGTTCGGTTCATTGATTGAACCTATGACTAAACCATCTTCCTCTCCTCTTAGTATATTTATGAGTATTTTCTCTCTCCTCACTCATTTTCTCATTTTACTCTTCTTGCTTCCTTCTTCTTCCTCTCCCTCAAGATCCCTCTAGCCAAACCCTAGCCCTAGGGAGAAGTTGCTGTGACTTGGACTGTGAGAGGTAGAGGCTAGGAGCCACCCAAGGCAAGTACGTCTTGCTCACTGGTGTAGCCTTGATTTTTGGATTATATATATATATATATATATGTGTGTGTGTGTGTGTGTGTGTGTGTGTGTGTTATTTTAAATATATATTTGATGGAAAATGTTCTCATTGAGTTGCTAATCATATTTAGTTATTGAAGTTTTGGATTTTGATGAGTATATTGTAGTAGATTTGAATTTGAAGTTTAGGGTTTTCATGGGATCCATGTGTTTTTTATGGTTTTGATCTACTAAAATATATTATTTTAGAAAAATAGTTTTTGTGGTTGACGTAGCACTTCTTTTCGAGTATTTTGGCTTTTGATTCACTTAATTTGGAGTTAAAATAAAGTTTTTATGAAGAAAATAATTTTCAATTTTTTTTGGAGTTTTTGCCTTTGGTTGAACCTGCTGTTTGGAGAAGACGAAGTTCCCATGCGGCAACCATCATATGCGACTGAGTGAGTATGCGACAAGTGAACTTATGCGGTAGTGCCCCTATGCCCCTCCTTTCATTGTGGACGCATAACTCTGCTTTGTCCTAGCACATCTTTTTATGATTCTTGTCTTATCTCCCTGACACATTTTTATGGCATTTCAGATCAATCACTTTTTAGTTACTCTCTCTGACACGCATTTATGACCCATCACTCAGCACTTGGGTCCATACGGCCAGTGGGTGCATGCGGTCAGTGAATCCATGCGACCAGTGAGTCCATGCGACCAGTGAGTCCATAAGGCCAGTGGACGCATGCGAAAAAGAATTCTTGTGCACATTTTGTGTTTGTTTTAATTATGTCCATTTAATAAAAAAATTTAGTGATTATTGTTGTGTACTTTCTTTTGTTGATATAAGTTTATGTTACCAGACTAGTTTATGTACAACTTTACAATCCTTACGACACCGTGGAAATATTTTTGTATGAAAATCTATTACATTTGGCATCGGGTAATCGAGTGTGAGTATTGTCCAATGTATCGCGATTCGCGGATACGATAACTCGTAAAAAGCTCGTACCTGTGATTCATTTTTCTAGGAAAGTTCTCAAGTGTCCATGACTCGAGAGCTTGAAATAATTTATTAATGATTAAATAAGATAAGATTTACCTAGATTATTGGGAGGGAAGAATATTGCGCTACCGGATACCCCGATCTCTAAGGGCCCCATGCAGCATGGAACAACCCTGCTAGGCAAGGACTCCATGACTGGTCAAGTTTACGTATGTTGCGGCATACATGTTGTTATTGAGTCACAGTTCATAACATTATGTATTTTCAGTATATGCATTCCAGTGTATGTTCAAGTTATATTTTAGTTTCAGTTATGTTATAAGACCATTTACAGATAAGTTTATGTTGACAAAATCAGTTTCATTTACAAAATCTCTTTATATTTACAAAATTAGTTTCATTCACAAAATCTCTTCATGTTTACAAAATTAGTTTCATTTACAAAATCCATTTTTTGTTTATAAAACCAAATCTCATTTACAAAAAAAATTATTTATATCTTTAAAAGCTAGTTTATGCTTATGCTTATGTTGTTATGTTATTAATTATCTGCTTTAGTTCTTTATTCATTGTTGTTTGTGATGTGCACTATAAGTACTAGACATGCGTAGCCTTGGCCATCCGGATTAACTGTAGTACCGGTGGTAGCGATATTCTTCAAAGCATGCATTTGTTAGTAACTAGATTTGTGATAACCCTAGTTAGTTAATTATAGAAAGTCGTAGGCATGTTTGGCCGTTGAATAAATGTTTGTCTATTCGTTTAGCTCATCCTTTTAATTCATTCTTTCGGCGCGTGGTTAGGGTTCTAAGTTCTGCTCAGGTGAAGGTCTGCAACCCCGGTCCTTGTTTGGTTTAAGGATTGTGGTCCCGATCCAGAGTAGTTCCTATGCCCTCTTGTCACTCGTAGCCTTACTTTACTTTATGGAATTTTTGTTATCAATTCTTCCAGTTATATTTTTGAGATAAGTACATTAGTACCATACAAGTCTTGATCTGTATTTTTTTAATATGTCGCTTTTCTGCTATATGTTGTGATATGTTTGGTCTATCACCTTGAGCACCTTTGTGGTACTTGTTGCTTGGGGTTCTGATCCACTGGTTTTGTATGGCCAGATTACCCTGAGGAGACACATGATCCACCGTACTTCCCGCAAGATGGTTCATACTTGTTGGACGGTGGTCGAAGCTCGCGAGTGGGTTTCCTTCTTCGACCCCTAGTAGGATTATTTTATTTTGTGGTATTTTAGCAAGAGGCAATGTTAGCCCCTTAATTTGAGACCACTTCTCTAACTTTGGTCAACATGTTGTGTATATTAGACCATGGCTGGTATATTTGATCATGTATAGTTATACTCTGCTAGTGTTGTATTTTGTATTCACTAGCTTCATGATCACATGTGGTATGTAATTTGAGACGCCTTTTTTACTTTCATATATGATATACTCTTGTACTTATGTTGATGGATTGAGATACTAGGATTTGTCGGCCTTAGGAATGACGTCATAGCATGCTAGAGTTTAACCATTTTTTTTCTTGACAATCTTAGCACATTGCGTCTTACTTCGATATTCTTTAAGGTTTGGTTGGCCGTGTCAGTCCTCGTATTTATCCAGTATTCTAGAAGCGGGGCGTGACATCAATTTTGATAATAGTAGACATCAGAAGCATAATCGTTTTTAACCAGAATAGTGCAATAGTATTGATAACTGATCTCACCAGCTCAATGCGACCACCAAAAGATAGATTATGAGCATGCCAACCTATATGTGTCATTGTAAATATTCAAACATACTCTAATAATCTATATCTCTGGCATAGTTAACTGATAGAGGCAGACCCAAGTATTTAATTGGAAGCTCTCCTCGCTCTTGTAACACCCCGTTCCGCTCAAGCGGACTGCCGATTCAAACGACAAAAGTGCAATATCCCAACCCACTTTGCTCAAGCGAGGATACTCGTTTGAGGCAAAGAATATCCAGACTTGGTCCTTCAGGAGTCCGGCTTAGGCTTTCAGAGGCTCGCTCAGAGTATCCCTCGACCGAGGTGAATCATCGCTAAGGTGGGTGGCTAACCATACTTTGATAGAGTATCCTACACCTACACCTACCCATACGTCAAAATGATTGTCCTCGGTATGCATTTTTATATAGATTGTCTAGTACAGCGTACTTATATATTTTTGTTAATTATGCATGTTTTACTGTATTCAATTGGCATGCTTCTATGTATCTTGTTGCGTCCCTCTGAGGACCTAGTCCCTTTCCAGGTGTAGACAATTTTGACTATTCGTAGGAGCACGGATCAGGACTTGCTACTTCTCTCTCTTTCGAGGAGGTCTTCTCTTCGAGTCTCATTGTTCATTAGATGTACTTATGTGGTTTCTCTTATATTCTAGTTGGTAGTGGATTTATCTCCACCCAACTACTTATTCTTATCAAGTATTTTATACTTGATTCAGTTATATAGTTGATTGGTTATTTGATTCTGTAGATGAGATCTAGTTATGCCCTGTGACTTATGACATAAACATATACCACTTGTGAATTGTTATTCATAATACAACGCACGTATGTGTTATGATTTCCATATATTGGAGTTGCCATACACATACGGCTGGCATGCTTACGTATTTCTAGTCCTACGTATTTTGGGACTGGGGCATGACAACATGCGACAGATTATCAGACTAAATGGTATGCCAGTTAGCATAGTCTCGGATAAAGATTCTAGGTTTACTTCTCATTTTTGACAAAGTCTTCAGGAGAGCTTAGGTACCCGTATAAAGTTCAGTACAATCTACCACCTGCAGACAGATAGTCAGTCAGAGACTATGTAAACCCCCTCACCCAAAAATAGGTATCTTGTGTGTATTTTGTATTTCTTGTATTTGTTTTAGATTTTTTTTTTTAAATCAAATAAAACCAAATGATTTTATTAGGATACTTCACCATGGTTTGGACATTAATGATATAGGATAGCCCCAAAATCTGTATCATCCTTCATAGGAAGTAGCCTACACAGGAGACACTACCTGTAAGATCTTTTCGTGGCACAAAAAAATTCGATCCCTTGGCCTTAGTATGACATTAGTGTAACAACCATAGATTCTTGTGTTAAATATTTAGATAATTTATATATATAATTTATTTGTGGTTATTTTTCAATCCCAACTTTCTACCATTAGCATCCCATAATTCTTCATGCCAAATTAGGCAATTTCTTCTTTTTGTAAGATGTGTATATTATTTACTATTACCTATTTTATTGGATATTTATTTAGTTATTTACTTAGTTAATTAGATAATATAATTATTTAATTTATTATAACTATATAAATATCTAATTATTAATTACAAAATATTTTATAAAATATTTTGGGTGTAGTATTTTATTAAATCTTTACAAAGTAATATTTTTTAGAATTTATTTTGTGTGCAAATATTAATTTAGAATTTTTAACCTTATTAATATATGTAAATATATATGTTAATAAATATATAGTTAATAATAATAATAATAAGAAAAGATAATAATAATAGTAATAATAATTAATAATAATAATAATAATAATAATAATAATAATAATCATAATCATAATCATAATTATAATCATAATCATAAAAATAATAATGTTGATAAATGGAAAAGAAAATAAAAATAAAATAAAATAAAATAAAATAAAATAAAATAAAATAAAATAAAATAAAATAAAACAAAATAAAAGAAAAGAAAAGAAAAGAAAAGGATAATATAAAACCTAATCCTATACTAATCCTAAACCAACCTATACCTAATTCCTAACTACCCCAGCAGTAAAAACCCAGCGAACCCCCCTGAACCCGCGACATCCCCCTCTTCCTATCTCTCTCTCTCTCTCTCTCTCTCTCTCTCTCTATAACTCTTTATATATATATATATATCAAAACTAAATATCAAACCCTAACCCTAATCTCCGACCTCGACCTCAGCGCCGACCCAACCCCTATATTTTACGGTATTGTATCTCCCTCATCTTTGATCCTTTTTTTGAGCGGTTTATCCGTATACGTTCAAAACCTAACCCTCTAGGAATTTTCTTCAAGCGGAACGAGTTTTTGTGCCCTGGATTGGTCGAAAAATCGACCGAAAGTTGACCGAAAAACTGTCCAAAAATAGTCCAGAATTTTAACCCAAACTCCCATGTTCATGTCCAATTTGCCACCAATCTGTTTAATATTTTAAAAATCTAATTGAAAGGTTTTCTTCTCAATATAACCGAAATTTTTTCTATTCTTTTAGTTTTTATTAATTTATTTTATCTGTTAAATTATTCGACCTCCAATACGACCAAAAACTTAATCTTTTAAAACTAAAATTTTGTGATACGGAGTGCGCTCCGCCAAACGGGACTGCCTAGTCATGTATCAATTGCACCGAATGGCGCGTATGGTATATCCTGACGTGTGGGCTTTCAGGGAAGTTGATTCAGACGTGTGTGCGCGTCGAAATTAACCCGTATCCGTAAAAAGTTCCTGTATCGCAACTTTTCTAAACCACCACCCCACTTTGTGTACACTCATCGGAATATGATAAAACTTGCCCTATTGAATTCGTAGTATCACGCTGGTCCTGCGACCCAAGTTTCAAGTGATTCCGAGACAGTTGACCGAGTCTCCTATTCGTGGGCCCCACATTTTGACTTGAAGGGCAAATTTGTGATCGGCTCACCGGAATCAAAAATTGGATATACCGTTGAGTTCGTATCGTCATTTAGAATTTGTTTTATTCCATTTAGAGACATTTACCTCTGGCACGTATTTCGGTGCAAGGTATCCCATATATGGACCACTTTGACCCAAAATTACCGTTTTGCCCCTGTGTCCAAATTGGACGGAATGGTAGAATTTTCTGACTATCTCGCTTATTATAGGAATGTTGGTGATGTTTATTTTAGCATCCGAAGATGTTCATTCGGAGGCCATAGTTTCTGATCCTCTATACTTGAGACCTGGACGTTTATACTACGCAGCTTCTTGTCAGACAAGTATACCTTGCCATTGTACTGTAATTTATATTCCATATGGTGCATGCATTTTATTTATGTTATTTAGTTCATATATTTTAACTGCTATATAAATTGCGCGTCCAAGAATAACTTGGGTGCAACGACGGTGGCATTGTACCTTGTCTTTATTATATATTATGCATGTTGACCTAGTTTTACGAGACCACCACATAATTTGGAGGCATTATTATATTTTATTAGCCGTGACACAGTTGTTACACGAGTGCGAGTCTCATGTAGGACACAGACTTGCGTATTGGGTTGGCCACCTGTACGTATGGGACGTACGATAGGGAATAACTGCTAATAAATTTGCATGCTAGAAGACTTAGCAGTTATTAGAGGTACCATCGTGTCATGGATATGGCATGAATAGAGCATGGGGTGGGGAGAACAACAAGTAAGACGTTTGGGCTCCTTTGTACTTTTTTTTTATAACCCGTACGCTCCGTCGGAGATGCCTGGTATGATGACCCCTATATTATCTACATGCAGCCTCTGACGTTCAAAAGACGTCATGCTTTTTAGGCCCCTGATTCTCCGAGAGAATCATGCCAATCCTATTTTAGCCAGATAGCCCACGTGTTAGAAAGTTGTTCTCAAAGTGCATTCACATAGGCGGTTAGACGACCCTTTGGATGTTTATTTTCAGTACTTTATTGGCATGTTTCTATGTATCTTGTTACGTCCCTCTGAGGACCTGGTCCCTTTCCAAGTGTAGACCATCATGACTATTCGCAGGAGCACGGATTAGGACTTTCTACTCCATTCTTTTTCGAGGAGGTCTTCTCTTCAAGCCTCATTGTTCATTAGATGTACTTATTTTGTTTCTCTTATATTCTAGTTTGGTAGTGGATTTGTCTCCACCCAACTACTTGTTCTTATCAAGAATTTTATACTTAATTTAGTTATATAGTTGATTGGCTATTCATTTTTATTTGATTTTGTGGATGAGATTTAGTTATGACCTGTGACTTGTGACAATTATATACCACTTATGAATTATTGTTCATATCATAACGTACGTATATGTTATGGTTTTCATATATTGGAGTCTCCATATACATACGGCTGGCATGCTTACGTATTCCTAGTCCTACGTATTTTGGGACTGGGGCATGACATATTTTTGGGTGGCCCATGCAGGTCGAGTTAGCTGTTTCGGTTACGTAACTGTACCGAGCGGGCCTTCACCTAGGATTAGAGTTTTAGGTCTCATCCATATTTGACTATGACTCACCTTCCTTCCAATCCGTTCTATTTAAATAATTGTATCCTGCTCGATTTATGTACTTTCCTAATAGTTCCTTGAGTATAGCCTTCTGCTAGAATATAGGAATCATTGTTGTTAGGATAATAATTAGGGTAATATTCCTACTAAGAATACAACTACAATATTAACACATCACTAAGTTTAGAATACCTAATGAACCCTAGCATCCCTTACCTGTCAATTGATTGACCATTATCCCTTGATATATTTATGAAGGACTTGAGAGTAGTATAGACACTACTATGGTTAGTTAGAAATTTGACCATATTGTTTGACCCTAGTATTGAGGAACCAATAGAAATCCAAGGTTGAATATTAGGACTAAACCAAACTTTCATAGTGAGATAATATAATAGGACTATAAAATTTAGCTTCTTTTCTTGATATTAGCATAACAGTACCTTAGAAAGCCAAGAGGAATGAATAGAAATTTTTCTTGATCATACCTCGAACACAGAGATTAGTATACCACCTTTTTCCTCAGGAAACCATGATATTATCAAGAGTCTCTCTATTTAATTTTATATCTTGTTCCTCTGAAACCTTAACGCTCGCTATTTGTGCGACGACTAAAAATGTTTCCGTCATCTTTCAATTCGTGCCACCTGACCCTTCTGATTGTAGGCCAAGTGATTTCCTTTATGTTAGGATATATAGTTTGCTAGGATTATAGTTGTTAATCTTAAATTTTGAAATTATGTGCTTAGTAGTTAGAACTTGATAGTTTGAGTTGTTCATTTAGATTATGATTTTATGATTATACTTTAGTTTCAAATCACGTAATTTGTACCCATATCTCAATACAGGTTATATCCTCTTTCACTTGAGAGCCAGTAACTTCTCCATTGTTAATATTAACACTTTTGTTCTATAAGCACTATGATTAAGACTTAAGATGACCATTACCTATATAATGTAATAGGATACATTAATAAATACCAAGATCTTTTCTTCGTATACCCCAATAAGAGTTTCTACTTTATCCCCACAAGGCAGTTA
>JAYESA010000012.1:167788904-167831404 GCA_036927795.1 Iris macrosiphon
TCCACCCAACTACTTGTTCTTATCAAGCATCTTATACTTAATTCAGTTATATAGTTGATTGGCTATTCATTTTTATTTGATTTTATGGATGAGATTTAGTTATGCCCTGTGACTTGTGACAATTATATACCACTTATGAATTATTGTTCATATTACATCGTACGTATGTGTTATGGTTTCCATATATTGGAGTCTCCATGTACATACGGCTGGCATGCTTACGTATTCCTAGTCGTACGTATTTTGGGACTGGGGGTGACAGACTACCATCCAGACTCTAGAAGATATGCTTCGTTCATGTATCCTTGACTTTGGTGGTTCGTGGGAAGATCATTTTCACTTTGTCGAATTCTCCTATAATAACAGTTTCCAAAAAAAATTCCAGATGGCACCGTTCGAGGCACTATATGGCCGAAAGTGCAAATCTCTTGTGTAATAACCTGTTTCGCATCAATGCGGATAGCCGATTCAACTGACACAAGTGTGATAATCTGTCCCGCTTTGCTCAGTGAGAAGACTCGCTCGAGGCAAAGGAATTCAAACTTGGCCCTTCAGGAGTTCAGACTTAGACTTGCAAAGGCCCGTTCGGAGTATCGCTCAGCCGAGACAAATCGTCGCTAAGGTGGGTGGCTACGATGAACCTGTCTTTGCTTAGCCTGCACACCTAATAACTTGGCCGATACATGCTAGTCGCTAGAAAAATCACCCATTGTATGCTAATAGGAATAAAATACACCTAGCTAAGGGAATTGTCCCATCTTGTATTTCTTGTGTTAGAACATGAAAATGATATATGCTAGTCGTTAGGCAAATAAGGACAAATACAGTCAATTCCGAATACTTGGGTAACCTTCTAGCTTGGGATATCATTTTTGGTATATCTAGAATTTATATTTTGTAAAGTGCTTCATTATGCAAGGATTATTTATTCTAGTTTAAATTATATTTGGAGTCTAAAATGACCTATACCGTATTCAAAATCAAACGAAAGATTATAAAGACATCCGTACAAGACCTATTTGCTTTCATACATATCATGACCCGCACCCGAAATGGGTATACGAGTACGTGAACAGCACTCAGTCTATGCCGCAGCATCGACGGTAGAACGCTGTTTGGGTCAACAATACTATATAGAATCTCATACCAAACATATAGGGTACATGTCATGCTATCTCAACTCCAATTGGAGAAATAATATGGTATATGATAATGAAACCAATATTCAATCATAATATCAAACTAGGGGAAGAAATAGCACGATATGGAATAAAAAAAAGTATAAGAGTCACAAATACATCTACAAGTTCACAATATAAGTCTAGGCACAAAGTAACACCTAAAATAATAATATAAGCAAAGATTCTAAAATAAGACTAATACAATGTCTAACAATATAAGTGTAAGCCTCCTCAGTCACTAGCACTAGGTTCTCCTGCTCTAGGGGAGTATCCTCTAATGGTTCATTGTCCTATGGCCCGTAGTAAGTGGAAAACTGCTCCTTAAGCCAATCATCTGAAAAATATATCCAATGAGGATTGGAGCGAAGTACAAAACTCTGGAAGAAGTTTCAAATACATGGTAGAACATATATGACAAGTAATAGAAAAGAATACAAAATAAACTAGCAACTAGGAAATGTAAATGAACTGAAGTAAACAGATAATGTACTGGAAAGGAAGAACATACAATAAGAAATAACTGCAGCTAAAGAAAATAGATAAAACTAGCTAATCTGCTTTAGAGTACAAGCTCGTTATGTGATCGAATTAGGTTGAACACGAATATAATATGGTAACTCGATTACACGTGTGATATATAATCGACATGTACACGAATACACTGGCTTGATCACATAACCAACTCATACTCCCCCATCCCCAACCAATACTTATGGATCCAATCATGACACGTTAGAAACACGAATATAAGCACACTGAAGACGAGCAGTGTGTAAAAATAAAGTACACGATAATTAATACCCGAAACATACGATGAATACATGTGAATGAGTATCCGCTAAACACGGTAGGGGATAATATCCTATGACATGATCCATTTAGTAGCAGTCCGTGTAGCAACTATGTCAGAATCAAGTAAACAGTTCTAGAACATATGATATATCTACTATCATAAAATAAAAACTAACAGAGAGATGTACTCGCTTGTGGTCCTAAGCAAAGAATGCAAAACGGTGACCGAACTGGTGTTACACTGACTAATATATGAAATGCCATGTCAATTGGTATATTAGAGTGATAAACATACTCAAATAGGCTAAAATATGTTTTCTATGTCATTTCTAGTTCAAAAATAGGTCATACTAGTCAAACTAGGTCAATTCGGTCAAACTAGGTTATTATCCCATTTTTGGTTCATAACTAGCTTCTAAGTTGGTTTATAGAGCCATACTAGTTAAACCAGGTGTTACTAGGTTATCTCTAGGTTTCTAGGTCATTCCGGTAGGTTTCTAGCTTATTATACTATTATATACACTATTACCTACTATACCTACTAATACCTTGGCCTATAGATAATTTTTTTAGTATCCTAATCAAATGCCTTATCCGTATCTCATATACCTTAAATATGGCTAAATACCTTGGTTATGGGTCAATGCCTTAGCTATAAGTTAATACCTTGGCTTTGAGCCAATACCTTAAACCCGTATCCTAGTATCTTATGTCGTATCATGATAACTACCCGATACCTTAGTATAACTCATAACTAAGTATCTTGAATACCTTAATATAAATAACTTAACTAACACACACAATGGAATATGGTACCACACACATACTTAATACCCAAATATCACAATACTAATCTTCACTCAAAACACTACTTACTCACTAACACCTATAAATATCTTGACACTCTAATAACCCTCACTCAACCTTGGTACTTGATATCTTGATATCAAGATACCACTTAACAATACATACCCTCTAGAATACATTCTCACTAAAGCACACTTATCATAATTACCAACACACTCAAATATCCCACTCTAACACACACTAACCCTACACATACACTAGGACACAATTGTGCATCACTAACTTCTAACAGCTGCTTATGCTGTGCTACTGCAGCTATAAGCTGCTGCTTATGCAGTTGTTGCTATAAATGCTGCTTATGCTAAAAAGCGTTGAAAAGTGCTGAAAAGCTACTGAATGTAGCAAAAGAGTTCCCTCCAATTGTATTCTACACACACATACTCCCCAAAACCACACCAATCACACTCTCCTCAACCCCAACACAAACACACACCAAAACACTATCAAATATCCTCATGATACCCACATTAATACTTGATACCAATTGTCAAACACCTAACATGCACTAGTATCATACTACACCATGGTGCACCAAGATATTCTATTCCTACTCCAATACCAACATGATACTAACCTCTAAAACACATAAAACCCTTTTAATATATAAATTATGATATATAAACATATATAATATCTAATTATCATGTAATTATAAAAAATTATACCTATTGGCTCAAAATCCTCAATTCTACCGACATGTACCATGGTGTATCATGATACGACCTACACATATCCAATTGTGGACACGTAGCTCGACTTCCAACCCCGATCTAAGTTCCATATAACTAAATTAGCGTCATGACGCTCACTTGATGTGTCAATCTCGTAATTCCTCTAAAATAGAAATAAAATATCATGTATATATATTATAATACACATTCAATTAGCCTAGAACTTGTTCCTATAGGTAGTCCTATTTCATGGGAGGGTTCTTAATGGTCAAATGCATGATTTGAAACCTATAATGGAGGTAAAATCAAAATTTTACCTATTGGGAGATGGATTCCTAATGAATTGTTCCCATGGACTAGATCCAGACACGATCTCCTTGCCAAAGCTCCTTCTCCTAGTGTTCATTGTAATTCTAAGCTCTAATGCTCCTTGAGTGGTGAGAATAAGAGAAAATATGAATGAATTGAGAGGGATTGATGGAGGGATAAAGTGAATTGGGGATCTAGAATTTATGGATCTAAATTGAATGAACAAATGGAGAGGAGAGAGAGAGAAGACCCCTCTTATTTGGCCGCCCCCTCCCCCTTTCCAAGTCACCAATAATTGTCCACAATGCCCCTTCATGATGAATTATGAAGAATAATTAAGGATGACTATTTTGGAAAGTTTTTACACTACTGCAAATTAGTCTAATCCTCCTAATTAATTAGAAAAAATATGTCTAAAGGGCCTAGTCCATGTTGGGCTCACTAGTTGTCATGACAAGTCTTATTGGTTCACTTGTGTCAAGTGTAAATAATATGCTAGATCATTAACTATAAATAATTAATACAAAACACAAATAAATATATATAGCACTTTAATTAAAAATAATCTCTAAAATAAAATAACTATGCCAAATTACTAAATTATCCTTATCTAGAAAAGTGAGAGGGACAATCCTACCCACCTTAGAAAAATTTTGTCCTAGAAATTAAGGAAGAAACTAGATATAAAACAATCATAGCAAGCAACAAAGAATTATACCTCACGGCTAAAACAGATAAGGATATCGCTCGTGCATCTCGGCCTCTCGCTCCCAGGTAGACTCCACTAGAGAGTGATGCCTCCACGCGACGCGTACCAAAGGAATTGTATGGTTTTGTAGCACCTTCTTTCTGTGATCCAGGATCTCCACCGGCTGCTCTGGGTAGCTAATAGTCGAACCCACCTCAATCTCCGAGTGATCCAATACATAGCTAGGATCTGCCACATACCGTCTCAGCTGCGACACGTGGAACACGTTGTGCACTCCCTATAGTACAGACGACAAGTCTATTATGTAGGCCACTACACCGACCCTCTCAAGCATACCGAAGGGTCCGATGTACCATGGACTAAGATTTTTGCCTCCACCAAAGCAAATTATGCCCCGAGTCGAAGAAATATGCAAGAACAACAGATCATCGACCTTGGCGCAGACGGAACAAAATATGGGTCAATATCCTCCGTAGCCGAATTAACAAGAATCCTCCAACCATTTGCTGCTGTTTAAACAATCACCTAATCAAAAAGTGAGATAAATTGCATTGAGAGTAGCGCATGTCAAGACCTAGCACAAAACACAGCCTTAGTACTCTAACTAAAACAAGCAATCACAAACAATACAAACAACCTATACCTCAAACTCCAATGGTCTCTGATGGCTATCGGCTCAATGTCGCTGTCTGTCCTGCGCCACCCAAAGTCTATCCTTGATAAGCTTCACCTTCTTAGCTGCATCCACGTCCATCTTCAGTCCCAATAAGGCTCTTTGACCAACATCATCCCAAGATAATAGAGTGCGGCATCTTCGTCCATACAACGCCTCAAATGGTGACATCTCGATACTGTCCTGGTAGATATTGTTGTAAGCAAACTCTACCAAGTGAAGGTGATCCTCCCAAGAGCCTCTGAAATCCAAAACATAAGTGCGTAGCATATCCTCAAGAGTCTGGATAGTCCTCTCTGACTGCCCGTCTGTCTAAGGGTGATATACGGTACTAACTTGAGCTGGGTGCTTAAGCTATCCTACAAACTCCTCCAGAAGTGGGATGTGAAGCGACTATCCTGAACCGAGACTATACTCACAGGAACTCCATATAATCTGACTATCTGCCACACATATAGTTTTGTGAGCATCTCCGTAGACGTATCCACTTTAAATGGCAAAAAGTTGGCCGACTTGGTCAACCTGTCAACAATGACCCAAATCGCATCTTTACCTCCTGGAGAACGCAGAAGCCCTAAAACAAAATCCATCGTCACATGCTCCCACTTTAACTCTGGAATGGGTATAGGATGAAGTAATCCTCCTGGCCTCTGTCTCATCGCCTTTACTTGCTGATATACCAAGCATCAAGATACGAAGCTCGCCACCTCTTGCTTCATACCATACCACCAAACATGCTCTCTCATGTCTCTATACATCTTGTTGGCACTTGGATGCATATAGTATTAAGATCGATGCGCCTCCTGAAGAACCTTCTCACACAATGCTCCACTCGACATACACTATCTGGTACCGTACCGCAATGATCCATCCTTTATAATATTGAAGTCCTCTGCCAATCCTATCCTGACCTACGCTCTGATGATCCTCAAAGACTCATCTTTGAATTGTACATCTTTGATCCGGTCCATCAACTCTGAATGTATCTGAAGTTCTCGCATCTGTGCTGTAACTCCAGGAACTAGTACCTCAATACCAAAGATATCAAGATCGGCCAATAAACATCTGTCCCTCGTCAAGTACATAGCTACTGGATACCTGCTCATGGTATCGACGACTACGTTGGCCTTCCTTGGATGGTACTACAAAGAGATGTCGAAGTCCTTAATCAACTCCAACCATCGCCGCTGCCTCATGTTGAGCTATTTCTATGTAAACACATACTTCAAGCTCTTATGGTCTGTAAATATCTCCATACGCTCTCCGTACAAGTAGTGCTTCCACAGCTTTAGATCAAATATGACTGCTGCCAACTCTAAGTCATGGGTAGGGTAATTCTTCTCGTGAAGGCATAATTGCTTGGAAAGAATAGGCAATCACCTTCCCATTCTTCTATAATACACATCCCAAACCCTTACCCGAAGCATCACTGTATATTAAAAATCCTTATGTCCCCGATGGCAACGTCAACACTGGAGCTGTAGTCAACATCTTCTTCAGCTCCTCAAAGATGACCTGACACTTATCTGTCTAGACGAACTCCACATCCTTCCTGGTCAGCCTAGTCATTGGCTTTGTAATCCTGGAGAAGTCCTGAACAAATCTTCGATAATATCCTGCCAAACTAAGAAAACTTCTGATCTCTACCACTGTAATCGGGGTAGACCACGACTCAACTGCTGATATCTTCTTCGGGGACATTGAGATCCTGTCTCCTATAATCACATATCCGAGAAATTTAACCTTATCAAGGAAGAAATCACACTTCGAAAGCTTGCCAAACAGCTTCTCCTTCCTGAGGGTCTCCAGAACTATCCTTAGGTGCTTCTCATGCTCCTCCGGGGTCTTCGAATATATCAACATATCATCAATGTAAACCACAACAAACTAATCCAGGTATTGATAAAATACCTTTTTAATCAGGTTCATGAATACTGTCGGGGCATTGGTCAACTCAAACGGCATTACCAAGAACTCAAACTACTTATACCGAGTCCTGAAAGCTATCTTTGAAATGTCTTCCTTCTTCACTTTCACTTGGTGGTACCCCGACCTCAAGTCTATCTTAGAGAACACCTTCACTCCTCTCAACTGATCAAACAGATCATCAATTCGCGACAACGGTTGTTAAGAGCCCTGTAGTCGATATACAAGCGTACAGACCCATCCTTCTTTGGTACAAATAATCTCGGAGCACCCTACAGTGATAAACTAGAGCAGATGAAGCCCTTGTCCTGTAACTCATCAACCTGCTTCTTTAACTCCACTAGCTAGCAGTTGTTTACCCTATAGACGTGTTATGATGGCTCTGCACCTGGCACTAAATCTATAAAGAACTCCATATCTCTGTTTGGTGGCAACCCCGACAACTCCTCCGAAAAGATATCTATAAATTCTGGAATCAACGAATGTGGCAGCTCCTGCTCTTCTACCATTGCTCCACAGAAGTCTCCCTCGCTCTGATCTGCTGCTCCTTTGACAAACTCAAACTCTGGCTCTTCTGGCATCTAAAATAAAACTCTGGCTCCACGATAATCGATACTAGCATGGTGCCTACTCAACCAATCCATTTCGAGTATTATGTCGTAGCTCGGAAGTGGCATTACGAGTAGAGACACGCTCAACTCTCGACCTCCCAAAGAAACTCTTTGATCCTTGCAAAAATCACTGACCAGAATAATGCCACCCTCGGTCATAATCTTGCAAGTTCTCGCCAATGGTTCAGTCTCAAGATAATGCTTTAAAGCAAAAGATACAGATACAAAGCTATGGGAAGCATCGAAATCAAATAAAGAATGAGCTAAAAAAAATTAAGATAGATTGAACCTGAGATAACATCACCAACTGGCTCCTCCTCATCGACGGTCAAGGTAAAATCTTCCCTCTGCTGTATACCTCTCTGCTGCTGCTGGTATTGTATGAACCTCTGTTGTTTTGTCAGCAATGGAGGTCTTCTTTGCTTTCCCGCTGGTGGTCTCGCGGGTCCTCTCTGTGCCTCGCCCCCGCCTTGAGATGGACGAGCAGGAGCCCTAGGATAAGCCCTCAACTGGTGGTCGTCTGATCAACAGAACAAATACTGCCCCATTCTCATCCTGGACACATCACATCCATGTCCCGAATTCTTGCAAAATGGGCAAGTAATAGTCGGCTGAGCTGGCCTCTGAATCTGGTATACCTGTTGTACTGACGCTCTAGTTGGTGCAGAGAACTGCTGCCTCGGCTGCTGGAAGTATCTCTGATGTTGCTGCTGAAAGTAAGGCCGCTTTGCTGAGCCCGCACTACTGCTAGCTCCTGAAGGATCCCTCATCCTCTTAGAGCCAAGCTCTAAACCATCCTCCGCCTGTTGTGCTTGTGCTAAGATCTCCTCAAATATAGTGGTGCGATGACCACTAGTATGGGATTTGATCTATCTTTTTAGACCCTTTCTGAATTTTCGGGCCTTCCCCCGGGGATTTTGCCCATCCACAAAGCGACCCAATGTATAGAACTCTATCGCGTACTTGTCCACTATCATGCTGCCCTGGATGAGGTCCTGAAACTGGCTCCCTAGAGAAGTCAGAGCTACGTCTGAAAAGAACTTTTTCTTGAAAAGCTCTTTGAAAGCTTCACAAGTAAGTCCAGGTGCTGAGATCCTCGGGTCGGTCCTGAACCATGTCAAAACAATGTCATACATCATGCTCCCTGCTGCCTCTACCTGTAGTTTCTCTAGAATCTGCCCCAGTCGCAGGTTTCTCTCTTTGTCTTCGATCCATTCATCTGCATAAATAATCCCCTCAATGGCCTTAAAGTCCTTGGGCCCCATCCTCTTGAAGTCAAAGATAGTCCCCGGCCTCGACTGCTACGGGGAGGGCTGAGGTGGAGCTACCTGTGGCTGGACCAAGGCAACTCTCTCGACTGTGACGAGTGCAAGATGGTGGGCACTCTCAATACCCTGCCTCATGACCTCAGACTGGCGCTGCTGAGCCTTCGCTTGGTCTCTCTGTGCCTCCATCATCTGTTGAAAGAGAGAAATCACCTGCGCCAGATCAACTGCTAGTGGTGGTGGTAGTAGCTCCTCTGAAGCTGTAGACACCGTCCTCTGTGAAGCTGTGGACACCGTCCTCTGGACTGGAGGTGGAGCACCCCCGAAAGCTGCTGCAGAAATGTCCACCTGGACCGGTGAAACGGTCCTCTGAGATGGAGCTGATGGAGTAGTGTCTGCTGGTGCCCTCCACTGAGGCGACGAAGTGACCGACCTCGCTGATACCGCGCGTGAGCGCCGGGATCGCCTGTTCGGCGACATCCTGAAGATAGATTGAGACAAAGAAATCAATATTGAGTAAGATACGATATCATCAAAGAAGAACATAATTATTCAAGTAAAGTAAGTATTCAAATTGATAAGGATAACAAAAAAGATATTTTGGAAATATTTTCTAGTGGTGATTGAGTATACTCTCAGCCTATATCCTATATCCTAAAACAGGCTCGTATCAGTACGCTAAGTCTGAGCACCACTACAAAATCGTACTACTTGCGATCTCTAGACCTGCATGAGTCACCACTAAAAATGTGTCACGACCCGCACCCAGAATGGGGATACGAGTACTTGAACAACGTCCAACCTACGCCGCAACATCGACGGTAGAACGCTATTTGGGTCAACAATACTATCTAGCATCTCATACAAAATATAAAAGGTACCTGTCATGCTATCTCAACTCCAAATAGAGAAATAATATGGTATATGATAATGAAACCAATACTCAATCACAATATTAAACTTGAAAAAAAAATTGTACGATATGGAATAAAGGAAAGAAGTACAAGAGTCACAAATTTATAATATAAGTCTACGCACAAAGAAACTCCGAAAATAATAATATATGCCAAGAGTCTAAAATAATACTAATACAATATAAAATAATATAAGTCTAAGCCTCCTCAGTTACTAGCACTAGGTTCTCCTGTTCTAGTGGATTATCTTCTATTGGTTCACCGTCCTACGGCCCGTAGTAACTGGGACACTGCTCCTTAAGCCAATCATCTAAAAAATATATCCAATCAGGATTGGAGCGAAGTGCAAAACTCTGAAAGCAGTTCTAAATATATGGTAGAATATTATGACAAATAGTATAAAAGAATACAAGATGAACAAGAAACTAGGAAATGTAAATGAACCAAAGTAAACAAATAATGTACTTGATAGGAAGAACAGGCAATAAAAAATAACTGCAGCTAAAGAAAATAGATAAAACTAGCTAATGTTCTTTAGAATACAAGCTCGTTATGTGACCGGGTTAGGTTGAACACGAATATAATATGGTAACTTGATTACACGTGTGATATGTAATCGACATGTACATGAATACACTAGCTTGATCACATAACCAACTCCTACTCTCCCATCCCCAACAAATACTTATGGATCTAATCACGACACGTTACGAACACAAATATAAGCACACTGAACACGAGCAGTATGTGAACACGAAGTATACGATAATCAATATCTGATACACATGATAAATACATGTGAATGAGTACCCGCTGGACACGGTAGGGGATAACATCCCATAACAGGATTTATTTAGTACCAGTCCATGTAGCCAATATGTCAGAATCAAGTAAATAGTTCTAGAACATGTGATATATCTACTATCATAAAATAAAAACTAACAAAGAGATGTACTCGCTTGTGGTCCTGAGCAAAGAATGCAAAACGGTGTCTGAACGGGTGTCACACTGACTAATATATGAAATTCCATGTCAATTGGTATATTAGAATAATAAATATACTTAAATAGGCTAAAATGTAATTTTTATGTCATTTCTAGGTCAAAAATAGGCCATACTAGTCAAACTAGGTCAATTCGGTCAAACTAGATCATTACCCCAATTTGGGTTCATAACTAGCTTTTAAGTTGGTTTATAGAGCCATACTTGTAAAACCCCTTATTTTCAAGAATTTTTAATTTGGATTTTTCACAATTTTCTGGAATTTTTCTCTAATTAAAACTAGGGTATTTTGAATTTAAATGATTTTTAAATGATGTTAAATAATAATAAAATATTATGAAAATAATATTTTCTGGTGTAAAATGAAAAATTAGACATAGGGTAATTTTCTCTGAATTTATTGGACCCCGGAAGCATTTTTAAAACCCTAAAAACCAAGTTTTAATTAAACCAAATTAAACCCTAGAAATAAACCCGGTTCAATTGACCCAAACCAACCTAGACCGGTTTAACTAAACCGAACCGAACCCTAGCGGCTCGGATACGGGTCCGTCAGTCAACCCGACCCGCCAACCCGACCCATATTCCTGTTTAGCGGATCGGGCCGGATCCACCGCCCGACCCGACCCGTCACCGACCCGACCCGGCCGAAACCCCTCTCTCTTCCCCGACTCCTCGCCTCCCCTCCGCCGGCCGACCCGCCGCCGCTCGGCCTCCCCGCTCCTGTAACCGCCGCCTCTGCCCCTTCCCCTCCCCGCACCGGTCGTCGCACCGCCTCCCGCTCCGCCCTATAAAACCCACCCCGCCTCGACTTTCTCCTCCTCCGCCCCGCTTCTCCGGTGACCCCCTCTCCGCCTGACCTCCTCCTCCTACTCCCCTACCTCCCTGTCGTCCCCGACGAGACCGGCCTCAGCCTCAGCCCGAGTCACCTCCCTCCGCCCTAGGCCAGCCCTCCAACGGAGCCCAGCCGTCCCCGACCTCCTGCTCCTCCGCCCCGCCTTCCCTTCTCCTCCTCCCCAGGAGCTCCGCCGCGTAGCCGACCCTGCTCCGCCACCAACTCCCCCTCCAGCCCCAGCGCCACCCTCGACGAACCCTCCCCTCGACAACCCACAGCCCCGACCGCCCACAGCCGCCTCTCCCCTCCAGCAGCAGCCCAGCGCCTACTCTCCGGCCGCCCCGCTGACCGACGAGCAGCCTCCAGCCGCCAGCCAGTCGACTCCCTCCGGCGAAGCCCAGCCCTAGCCGCTGGCCTCCTGAGCCCTAAACCCTAGCTCGGACCGGACACGACTCAGCCCGGACACGGCCAGGACACAGATACTGTATAGAGTCGACACGAGGACACGAGAAATCTTCAGTTCACGGAGCCCTGTTCAGGTAACCCGTTCTCTCTACTCGTTGACCCATTTTCGGTTCCGTCAGTTATGACGCGTAGGCTGTGTGACCCCCTCGGTGCCCGTACAACCCGCTCGGTGCGTCGCATCCTGTGGCGATCGCGAACCGCGATCCAAAAACAGGAAAACCAATGCCCTGTTTTACCCCGGAACTGAGTACGCTCCGCCAAACGGGACAACTTGGTCGCGTGCGGTCTTCACCGAAATGTGCGTGTCGTTGATACGGACGTGTGGGATTTTGCAGAAGTTGATTTGGATGTGCGTGCACACCAGAATCAACGCGTATCCGCCGACAACGTCCCGTATCGGCCTGTTCTGGATCTCGTTGTAACTTGGTGTATACACGTCGGATCGAAACGAAACTTACGCTATCGAACTCGTAGCAATACGCTGGTCCTGTGACCCAAGTTTTGTTCGATTCTGAGAACGTTGACAAAATCGCGTATCGTGGGCCCTACGGCTCCACTTGACGGGCGATTTTGTGATCTGCTCATCGGAATCCAATTCTGGAAGTTCCGTTGGGTTCTTATCAATATTCTGGACTTGTTGACACTAAGTTGGACGATTTGGAGATCTTTGGTTCTGACACATTTTTTGGTGCAAAGCGGCCCACATGTGGACCCCGCTTTGACCTAAAAATGTCATTTTTGCCCCTGTGTCCAAATTGGACTCAAGGACAGGCGTTTCTAGCTATTTGATATTTTCTGGATCTGATGGTGATGTCTATTTCCGCAACCGTAGAACTGCCTGCAAATCCCGCTGCTGCCAGAGCTACAATTGGAGCCGGAACCCCAGGCAAGTGTACCTTGCCAAATCCTGCAATTTTGCTACTTATTTCCTTGACTTATTATTACATTATTGTACATGATTGACCTAGGACCGTGTGACTTTACTTAGCATCCGATTAATAGTCGGGTGCCAACACCGTACGCGAAGTTGTGTAATGTCAACTAGAGATGGATATCGTGACCCTTTACATTCTCGTACTTACCATATCAAGTACGTCATACCCCAGGACACCTGATACTATTCATGAGACAGAATCTTCCTAAAATATTCAAGGTGATTCTGTATAGGATACAGGTTTCATGACATAGACATTATTTTCTTAGCTCTTATTATGACTTGATGCATTAGTTTTGATCCTGCGTGTCATGGACATGAGATATGAGATTACATTGGGTGGGGAGAGTATTACCATATCAAAGGATGATTATATCATAAATATTGTCATCTGGAGGTGTCTTAGTCTCTGATACAGAGCTTTGGCGCAAGTTCTGGCCCTTCGAGAGAATACTGCTATAGGTTTCTCCGACACTGATCCTATAGTAGTCTCAGCCCGAGTATGATTAAAACTCTCACTTGCATATCACTTAGCTGGTTTATTTATTTACCCTACTGTTTTATTCATTGCTGTACTGCAATTATTTTGGCATGAGTTATCTTGTACCTTGCTATATCCCCTGAGGACCTGGATCTGGATTATGTCCCCAGGGTTAGCAGAGGATATCTATCCTGAGGTCTACGGAACAGGAGCACTTCTCGGAATAGTACCAGCACCTGAGGATGAGGTGATCGCTGAAGATTTTTTCTGAACATCTGCTTCTTCTATGCTCAGTCTTGCTGCTTTTAAACTCTTTTATTCTGGTTTAAATGAACAATTGTAACAGACTTAATATCGGGTTGTTCTCCGATTTTATTTACTTGTGACTGGATGATATTTATTTCCTTTTGTTGATATTGGTGTATTTATTCTGTGGATGAGATTAGTAGACCCTGATTGTTGTATTACAGCTTAAGTACATCCCGATGGATCCATTAAATTGGGTTTGTCCATTGGTGTGTGCTGCTGGCCATTGCCACGTGTCTAGTCCCTCGATATTTTGGGACTGGGGCGTGACATGGTTTTTGTGGTGGCCCATACAGGTCAACGACTAAATTGTTCGGTTTAAACTTAGGAACCGAACAGGCCTGCAATAAGAATAAGATAAGTTTTTAGGATCTCATCCACTTGCTTGAATCGTTCTTGATACCTATATCGGATTCGAATCAATTTCTTGACTTGCATCTTGCCTTGATTCCTATGCGCCTTTTATTGGTTATTTTGGATGCAGAGTAATGGATACCACAAGCAGCACTCTTCCAGCAGGCCCAACAACAGCAGAGGGCACCACCTCAAGGACGAGGACAAGCTTTCGTGATGACTTTGGAGGACGCTCAGACTCTTGGAGTAGCTAATGCGCGTAAGTTTTATAGTTATCTGTTTCTAGATTTGCTTTAGTTCGTGCCCGTTGGTTCGTGACCTTAGACTTGACCTGATAGTTTTAAACTTGCTAATAATTGATAACCTAGTGATAACCTAATATGTTTTATAAGTGATAACCTGGTTTTCTAAAACTGTAATTTTCTAGATTTCCTTCATTCGGAAAATTTTATAACTTCCATTGCTTAGGGAAATGATTTTTCCCTATGTGTTTTAAACACTCAACCTTGACTCTTCTTAATCATGATGTACTTCGAACAATGTTTTGCAACCGTGTCATCTCTGTTGACCGGTTATTCTTTGATTGCGAGGACGCAATCCTCTTAGGGGGGGTAGATTGTAAACCCCCTAATTTTCAAAAATTTTTAATTTAGATTTTTCACAATTTTCTGTAATTTTTTAGAAATTTTCTCTAATTAAAACTAGGGTATTTTAAATTTAAATGATTTTTAAATGATTTTAAATAATAATAAAATATTATGAAAATAATATTTTCTGGTGTGAAATAAAAAATTAGACATAGGGTAATTTTTCGGGAATTTATTGGACCCCGGAAGCATTTTTAAAACCCTAAAAACCAAGTTTTAATTAAACCAAATTAAACCCTAGAAATAAACCCAGTTCAATTGAACCAAACCAACCCAAACCAACCTAGACCGGTTTAACTAAACCGAATCGAACCCTAGCGGGTCGGATCCGGGTCCGTCAGTCAACCCGACCCGCCAACCCGACCCATATTCCTGTTTAGCGGATCGGGCCGGATCCACCGCCCGACCCGACCCGTCACCGACCCGACCCGGCCGAAACCCCTCTCTCTTCCCCGACTCCTCGCCTCCCCTCCGCCGGCCGACCCGCCGCCGTTCGGCCTCTCCGCTCCCGTAACCGCCGCCTCTGCCCCTTCCCCTCCCCGCACCGGTCGTCGCACCGCCTCCCGCTCCGCCCTATAAAACCCGCCCCCGCCTCGACTTTCTCCTCCTCTGCCCCGCTTCTCCTGTGACCCCCTCTCCGCCTGACCTCCTCCTCCTACTCCCCTGCCTCCCTGTCGTCCCCGACGAGACCAGCCTCAGCCTCCGCCCGAGTCACCTCCCTCCGCCCTAGGCCTGCCCTCCAACGGAGCCCAGCCGTCCCCGACCTCCTGCTCCTCCGCCCCGCCTTCCCTTCTCCTCCTCCCCAGGAGCTCCGCCGCGTAGCCGACCCTTCTCTGCCACCAGCTCCGCCTCCAGCCCCCAGCGCCACCCTCGATGAACCCTCCCCTCGATAACCAGTTGCCCCGGCTGCCCGCAGCCGCCTCTCCCCTCCAGCAGCAGCCCAGCGCCGCCTCTCCGGCCGCCCCGCTGACCGACGAGCAGTCGCCAGCCCGTCGACTCCCTCCGGCAAAGCCCAGCCCTAGCCGCTGGTCGCCTGAGCCCTAAACCCTAGCTCGGATCGGACACGACTCAGCCCGGACACGGCCAGGACACAGATACTGTGTCGAGTCGACACGAGGATACGAGAAATCTTCGGTTCACGGAGCCCTGTTCAGGTAACCCGTTCTCTCTGCTCGTTGACCCATTTTCGGTTCCGTCAGTTGTGACGCGTAGGCTGTGTGACCCCCTCGGTGCCCGTGCAACCCACTCGGTGCGTCGCGTCCTGTGGCGATCGCGAACTGCGATCCAAAAACAGGAAAACCAACGCCCTATTTTACCCCGGAATTGAGTACGTCCCGCGAAACGGGACGACTTGGTCGCGTGCAGTCTTCACCGAAACGTGCGTGCCGTTGATACGGACGTGTGGGATTTCGCAGAAGTTGATTTGGATGTTCGTGCACACCGAAATCAACGCGTATCCGCCGACAACGCCCCGTATCGGCCTGTTCTAGATTTTGCTGTAACTTGGTGTACACACGTCGGATCGAAACGAAACTTGCGCCATCGGACTCGTAGCAATACGCTGGTCCTGTGACCCAAGTTTGGTTCGATTCTGAGAACGTTGACAAAATCGCGTATCGTGGGCCCTACGGCTCTACTTGACGGGCGATTTTGTGATCGGCTCATCGGAATCCAATTATGGAAGTTCCATTGGTTTCGTATCAACATTCTGTACTTGTTGACACTAAGTTGGACAAATTTGGAGACCTTTGGTTCTGACACATTTTTCGGTGCAAAGCGGCCTACATGTGGACCCCGCTTTGACCTGAAAATGTTATTTTTGCCCCTGTGTCCAAATTGGACTCACGGACAGGCATTTCTAGCTATTTGATATTTTCTGGATCTGATGGTGATGTCTATTTCAGCAACCGGAGAACTGCCTGCAAATCCCGCTGCTGCTAGAGCTACAATTGGAGCCGGAACCCCAGGCAAGTGTACCTTGCCAAATCCTGCAGTTTTGCTACTTATTTCCTTGAATTATTATTACATTATTGTACATGCTTGACCTAGGACCGTGTGACTTTACTTAGCGTCCGATTAATAGTCGGGTGCCAACATCGTACGCGGAATTGTATAATGTCAACTAGAGATGGATATCGTGACCCTTTACATTCTCGTACTTGCCATATCAAGTACGTCATACCCCAGGATACCTGACACTATTCATGAGACAGAATCTTTCTGAAATATTCAAGGTAATTCTGTATAGGATACAGGTTTCATGACATAGATATTATTTTCTTAGCTCTTATTATGACTTGATGCATTAGTTTTGATCATACGTGTCATGGATATGAGACGTGAGATTACATTGGGTGGGGAGAGTATTACCATATCAAAGGCTGATTATATCATAAATATTGTCATCTGGAGGTGTCTTAGTCTCTGATACAGAGATTTGGCGCAAGTTCTGGCCCTTCGAGAGAATACTGCTATAGGTTTCTCCGACACTGATCCTATAGTAGTCTCAGCCCGAGTATGATTAAAACTCTCACTTGCATATCATTTAGCTGGTTTATTTATTTACCCTACTATTTTATTCATTGTTGCACTGCAATTATTTTGGCATGAGTTATCTTGTACCTTGCTATGTTCCCTGAGGACCTGGATCTGGATTATGTCCCCAGGGTTAGCAGAGGATATCTATCCTGAGGTCTACGGAACAGGAGTGTCACTACCACATTCAAAAAATAGGGGTATTTTCAATTTTTTATATATATTTAATATTGTGGTAGTTAATTTAAATAATTGCATGATGAGTATATTTAATTTAAATAATTGTATGAGATCTGTATTTAAATATTTACAGTGTTCATTAATGTTTGAGCTGGTAGACTTGACCTAGAAGCCCACTAGACGAACACCTGCCCGAATTATAGGATTTTGTATTGATTTGTATTAATTAGATTTTAATTATTGGGGTAGTAATTAATTACCGTAATTTATTTAATTGTTGTACCTTACCGTTGCTTCGATATTTGGAGCGCTACCCTGGCTTTTGCCTTCCAATAAATTTCACAACCTTGCTCTAGACATGCCCGCCTTCCATTCTGACATTTTTCGTAACTCGTAATTATGCTCCCTTGTGCTTCATTTTAGCCGCACAATATTCGTCGCGGACGTTTATTTAATTTTGAATAAATTCTGACCTTGTATCGATGTGCGTTCCAATCAAAATTGGAGGCAATCTTGACCCATTTTTTGTGCAACCCAAATTAGAGTAATATTCTGTTCTGAGTCTTCTTCACTAATGGTATTTGTGACCCGACCTGATTTTGGCCCCATGTACTCCTAATTAATTTTGGAACACAGCTTACATTTATTTCTAATTAAATTACGGATACTATTTTGACTGATTCCGTAAATCCCGATTTAATCCCAGTACCCTATTAATTAAGCCCATACCAAGCACACAACGCCCCCTCACCCTACAAAATACCAAACACCGAATCGCCCACCAAATTTTCATTATTTTATGCGTCTGTGCAAATACCCAAATTTAAGGGGGATAATTTGCATGCATTAGGTGTCAACACCCCATTGGTTTAACCAAATGGAGAAGCCCAACATTTGACTAGTCAACCAACCCTCTCCATGAATAATTAATCTCTCCATGTCAAATCTTGACCATCCATTAAATGAGTGCATCATCACCCTTCATTCCCACACACACCACCCTATTTAATGTCCCATCATCCCCTCTTCCCAAGAAAACCCTAACCCCCAAACATAGGGAAGCCCCCATCATCCTCCCCCACTCTCAACCGTAGCCACCTCCACATTTTTTCATTTTTCCTTTGCCCTTCTTCTTCTTCTTCCTTTCTTCTTCCTCTTCTCTTTTATTTTTTGAATTTAAAGGAAGGGGGGAACACCTCCACTGTTCACTGTTCATCCCCAGCTACTCTCCGGTCAGTCGACTCCGGCCCGGCGGCCCTCGCTGCACACGAACCCGGCCCTCAGCTTAGACCTCCCGCTGCCCGCCTCTCCGGCGAGCTCCCCGCTGCCCTGCACTCCGGACGGCCCCGCAGTTCGGCCATCCGAGTCGAGCAGACCCCGGCGAGCCATTCTTCCCTGCTACTCCAACACCTCTGTCACTCCTCCGCCTCACTCGAACCGACCCCAACCCGTAACTCCCCGACCCCGGCTGCACTCCGGTGCGGCCCAGCTACTCCACCACCTCGCCATCATCATCGACTATCACTCACCCTTCTCCGCTGAGCCACTCACCCATCCCAAATTTCTCCCCGGCCAGCTCCTTTCCTCCTCGGCGGCCAACCCGAGCTCCACCCTCCACCCAGCCCGGCCCTTGTTCCCCTGAAACCACCACTGTTAACCCCTCAACTCCGGCCGACCGTTCGAGCCGGCCTCCACCTCGAGCTGCATCCCGCTCGACCAGCGCGAGCCACACTTCTCCGGCCTGTGTAGATTCCCCGGCGACTGTTCACCACCACCACCAGAGCTAACGTCTTCTCCACCACCGTCAACAGCTCACCGAGCTCTCCCCTCCATTCTCCGGCAGCCCGCAGTCCGACGAGCTTCCTCCCCGGCCAATCACCCGAAGCTCCACCACCTCTGCTCCTCCTTAACCTCCATTCACCACCACCACATTACTACCGGCGCCATCGTCATCACCCGGCCATCCCGAGCCCCGACACCCGGCCACGAGTTGACTCCGACCGGTGTCGAACTCATCCACGACCCGCGGCTCTTCTTCTCCGGAGCTCCAACCCCCTGTGAGCCTCTCCCTCTTCCCCTTATTAGTGTATATGTATTTATATTAATACGTATTTGTATATGTGTACGTATATATGTGTATATACGTATATGTGTGCGTATATGTGTATGTGTGTACGTACGTATGTTGTATACGTATTTGGGTGTATGTGTAATGTATATATATATATATATATATATATATATATATATATATATATATATCGTGTATTCTCTATTTATAGGTATATGTATTTAATGTATATATAAATTAGTATATACGTATTTAATGTTATATGTTAAAACGTATTTTGGTATAAATAAACCTGTATATATATACGTATTAATTGGTATATATATAAATATAAATATACGTATTTATTTTGGTATATGTGTATTTTCACTTAGTATATACTATATATATATAGTACATCCTCAAATTAGTATATATGTATATATACATATTATATGTTAGTATATATGGTACATGTATTAGAATATGTCAATTGTACTTTGGAATTTAGTATATATAGTAAAATTCTAATTTGGCTTATATTCTTATGAATATTTCTTGTATAAAGTATTTCCTAGTAGATATTTATAATTAAACATACAGTATTAATTTTACTTAAAGTATATAAATACGCATATCTATTTTTCGTACCAAATGAATAATTTATAGGTATGTTAGTAGTAATATGTATATATATATATATATATATATATATATATATATATATATATATATATATATATATATATATATATATGGGTACTAGAGGACCCGAGTGTGAATACGGATACCCCGTAGCTACACATGACCTATGACCCTGTGAACTGTTAGTTGTCTGCCACCTGTACACTGACGTACTGGCCAGCCCCGTATCACTTTGACCGTCTGTCTTGCACAGCAATCACAGATGCGACACCCGTGAAATCAGACGCACACTTGACCCTAGTTGACTAGTGCCATACCTGGCAGAGCCCCTGAGTTCATGTATTTGTGTTGTGTTAGTGTAGTATCTGATACAATGTTACCTTTATTATATGTCTATAGGACTGTTGGATCATCCAGACGATACTCTGGGACAGGACATTGGTTTTACCAGCTAAGGACCCAAGGCGAGTACATTCTCTGATTAGCTTCTTGTTTATGATATCCCCTATGTTCATTGTATCTAGTGTAAATATCCATGTTCTTGACACGATGGTTACACGGATTGGTATATCCGGATCTCGTCATGAGATGTTATTTCTTGTTCATGGTGTAGCTTGTACAAGTCTTGTTTCCTTGTTATCTTGCGCATGTACAGACACTGATTTCCGGGGAGATTTGCTACCTTCCTAGGGAATCCCGTGCCATATCGTACCATGGTTGGATCTACTATACCAGTCGGGGTGGGAAGTATTTTAGTGTAGATATGTGATCATACCCTTCATGTACAAGACTTGCTCACATGTTAGTGTTGGTCATACACCGCACGTATGACTAGCCAGGCCATTTATACCTGTACAAGTTCCCAAGCCGATCACATGTTAAAGCTAGTACTCACACACTTAGTCATAGTATTCTTGCTTATTGACATATTGTTCCTTCCCGTATTTACTTACAGTATTTCCAGTATTTCCTTTATTGTATATCTCTCGTACATGTACATGCATCTTGTATATTTCTATCTATTTCACTGCTACATAGCTTATATCATTGATATAGAACTGCTATTAGAAATGTACTTTGCTCCTTCCTGACTGGAAACATTTTTCCAGACTATGCCTTAGAGGACCGGTA
This sequence comes from Iris macrosiphon, assembly GCA_036927795.1. Classification (NCBI taxonomy): domain Eukaryota; kingdom Viridiplantae; phylum Streptophyta; class Magnoliopsida; order Asparagales; family Iridaceae; genus Iris; species Iris macrosiphon. The sequence goes on from JAYESA010000012.1 coordinate 167,810,388, forward strand.
TCCGATACTTTATGGACCACAGGATGAGTAGCAGCAGACTTGGACTTGGTAGTTCAGTTGTGATTCCAGGAGGTTTAGCCGGGATCACTAGTTATCTACTTAGTTTCTTTCAGTAGTTTATTTGGTACCGGATTTGTCTCCGGCATATTTTGTTGAGACTTGGATATTTGTTGAGTTAGATTATTTACAGTTTAGACTTGTGTTGTAGTTTATTTTATTTCTTTGATTTCTTATCGTGTTGTAGTTATGTGATTGAGTATGTTGTTCATTATATTGTGTTATCCGTGTCTCCTTATGGAGTTGGATACTCGTGCAAGATTGTTTTAGATAGTGCTTGACCTAGACAGCGTTCTACCGCCGATGCTGCGGCATAGGCATGACGTACCCGCGTACTCGTGCCCAAATTTCGGGTGCGGGTCGTGACACGTTTTTAGTGGTGGCCCATGCATGTCAGACTTCGCAATTATGCGATATCGTGGTAGTGTGACATCTTTGTTACACTACTGCGTGCCTGCGATAGGATCTAGGATATTGCATACTAGGAAGGGAGCGAATACTCAATCACAATTCCTTGAGAGATTCCTGGGATGATCCCTGAGAATCTTATAATAATTTCTAATTTAAATCATTTCCCTTGATTTCGTCCGTACTCACTTGTTGATAAATTGATTATTGTTGATCAATTATTTAATTAAGATCTTGGTGTCTTGTAGAGTTTGATTTTATATCAAGATGAATTTACGGACTAATTTATGGTATTATCTGATGACACATGTCAATGAGGACAGTGAGAAAGATTAACATTAGGGCTATTGGACTGCAAGATGTGGATTTAAATTATAATTTGAAGATTGAAAATGAATTTTAAACTTTTTGAGGAGTTAAGATATTATGTTATTAATTTTTTTGAGGATTCAGATTCAATTCAATGAACCTAGACAAAGCTGTGAGGATTTTTGAAAGTGATTAAATTTTTGTTTCAGTATTTGAATATTTGGCTTTAAGGAAAGTATGCATTTACTTTAAATAATTCGAGGAGTTAGTTTTGAGGACTTTATTATGAGGATAAAATTTTATAATGGAAGAGATAGATATTAGTATATAAGTAGATGAGGTGCATGTGTAAGGATCTGTTGGCTTAAGCATGATTGAGATTGCACTGCAAACTGACCTGAGTGTCCATCTAGGGTTGTACTAGAGGAAGAAGTACTTAGTATGGTGTGTTGCATTTGATATGCACTTGAGTGATAAGAACAACTAGTATCAATAATTGCAGTAGGTAAGAAAGCTAGCAGTGAGTGTGCTTGTAGTAGAACTGTGGTACCTAAAGGGATAGAGGTATCAAACCTTGGATGCATCCTTGACCTATGCAATCACAACTAGGAATTTATTTCCAATCTATTTATCTTGTTATCCTTATTTCCTTCTAAATGTTGCTTCTTTAGAAATTTACTGTCCTTCCTTGATGATATCACACTTATTACCTTAAATTGATTCTTTTGGATCTGTCTTCAGGAGGTCGCCGAAGATACGGTCTATGAAAGTGGGAGCATCAACTTTAGAGGGGTCTGCCACCTCTCCACCTGAGGGACAGACAGCCGTAGTTCCTCCTACATCTCCGATGCATGTGGGAGTATCTGCACTTTTCGGGGATCCTCCTCCCCCACTTGTTCAGAGGATTGCCGCAGCTGTGACGGATAACCTTCCTCCTCTACCGACTCTGATTTTCGGAAGTGTGCCCATTAACGGGGCACAAATGTTTACTTTGATCCAGGGCATGGTAGATGCCCAGAGAGTGACGGCAGACGCTCAGCGAGTTCAAGCTGAGGCTCAGAGGGTGCAAGGAGAAGCGCACCAGGCACAAACCAAGCTGATGAGAGAGAGCATGGAGAATGCTCATCAGGTGACTCTCCAAGCTTTGGAGAGAGTAGCACAATACCAACAGTTTCCTGGCCAGCAACAGCAGAGATCGGGCACTATAGTGGACTTCAAGAGGATGATGCCTCGAGAGTTCAAGGGTATCGAAGGGATACTCTACGCTGACGACTGGCTAGAGGACATAGAGAGGAGCCTGCGATTGGCCCAGATTCCAGAGAGCTTACGGATAGAGGCGGCTGGCAGTCAGATGTTCGATATCGCACTCACGTGGTATCGCACGGAGCCGAGACTCACTAGCGAAGGACTTATTTGGGAGACCTTCAAGTTGCTCTTCAAGGAGAAGTTCTTTCCCGACGTGGCATTGGAAACCTTGGAAAGTCAGTTTCATGACTTGGTTCAAGGAAACATGTCGGTCGACGAGTACGCTGCAGAATTCTGTAGATTGAGCCATTTTGCATCGTCTATGATTCGGGACCCAGGAGATCGAGCCCGAAAGTTTAGGAAGGGACTGACGAGAGAGATTAGGTCACGCACTTCTGGTCGTCATACCGCTACCTTTGAGGATATCTTGATGGATGCCCAGATTGCAGAAGAGGATCTGGATCTCAGGCCTAAGAGGAGTCACAATATTTCTGAAGATACTGATGGTAGCGCGGGACCAGCCAAGCGTCCCCACATTCAGCAACAGCCGAGGACGTTTCAGTATCGACAATAGTACCAGGCATCAGTTCGTGTTCAGCAGGATCGACAGCAGCCTCCGAGAGGGACACAGCAGACTTGTCATTTCTGTAAGAAGCCAGGTCACCTTTGGAAGAGCTGTAGATTGAGGCTAGGACTTTGTTTGCGCTGTGGTGATACAGGACACCGAATGAGGGATTGCCCTCTAGCTCAGCGTGCAGCTCCAAATTATAGAGATCCAGTTAGGCTACCTGTGGAACCGTATATTGCTCAGCACCTGCGAAGGAAACCACCCCAGCAGGGCGGGGCATTTGCGATGATGGTCGAGGAGACCAATACTGCAGGTAATGTGTTAGCAGGTTCTGTTCTTTCCTTCCTTCTGTCCTCTCTTTTTGATTGATTCTTTAGTACCATAGCTTCTATTCGTGATTTTCTTGTTAGAATGTAGTTAGTAGTACACCCTGCTACAGAAACTGCAATACCATGACAAAAGACACATGACCGTACATATTTTTCTTAGATTGCATGACTGTAGGTAGAATTTTTCTTAGACCATGATCATTGGGGTTTGACCATAGCGAAGATCTATGAAGAGGTTATGACTTGACAAGAGAAACAAGATGCTTACAATTTTGGAGGATAAGCATAAAGAGTTAAGGATTTAATATGGCAGAGTTGATGAATCATTGATTTTATCAAGATTGAGATATGATTAAATTATCATTATAATTCGAGGATAAATATTAATTTAAATGAGAGGTTAAGAATTTAATATGGTAGGATTGATGATTATTGATTATGATATATTTATCATTAAAAAACTTGAGGAAATTAAGGAGATTATCAGTATATTTATTTGATTGCAAGATACAAATTTAAAATTTTACATTATGGATGTTGCATTTGAAGAATCCATAAGTATCGCATTGCTGAGTATTTTGAGGAAAAAGGAAATCAGGGTATAAAATCATTAATGGATTAGTGCCGAATTCAATATTTGGGATGAGGATTTAGATTTTGAATATACATCGATTGGGTTTAAATTGAGGAGTAAAATCATAATGGATTAGTGTTTAAAATTCAAACTTTTCGGATGACATTTCAAATTTTATGAATATAGTTGATTGAAATTAAATTGAAGGATTGGATTTATGGATTGTGTTTTTAAATGGGATTTCTTAATGTGCATTGAGTAAATTAGAGGATTGAATGTTAAATTCCGAGTATTTAAATTTTTAACTCAAAGTTTGGAGGAAATTGTGAGAAAAATGGAAATTTATTTTATTTCAAGGATTTTAAGGAATACGATAATTTCAAAATTTTGAAAATCGTGAAATGACAATGTGGATCACTTCCTGATTTTGTGGTAGGTGAATTTAAATTTGATGGAAAATACTACTATGAGGATTTAAATTTTGAGGACGAAATTCTTTTAAGGAGGGCAGACTTGTCACTACCACATTCCAAAAATAGGGTTATTTTCAATTTTTTATATATATTTAATATTGTGGTAGTTATTTTAAATAATTGTATGATGAGTATATTTAATTTAAATAATTTTATGAGATGTGTATTTAAATATTTACAGTGTTCATTAATGTTTGAGCTGGTAGACTTGACCTAGAAGCCCACTAGACGAACACCTGCCCGAATTATAGCATTTTGTATTGATTTGTAATAATTAGAATTTAATTATTGGGGTAGTAATTAATTACCGTAATTTATTTAATTGTTGTACCTTACCGTTGTTTCGATATTTGGAGCGCTACCCTGGCTTTTGCCTTCCAACAAATTTCACAACCTTGCTCTAGACATGCCCGCATTCCATTCTGACATTTTTCGTAACTTGTAATTATGCTCCATTGTACTTCATTTTAGCCGCACAATATTCGTCGCGGACGTTTATTTAATTTTGAATAAATTCTGACCTTGTATCGATGTGCGTTCCAATCGAAATTGGAGGCAATCTTGACCCATTTTTTGTGCAATCCAAATTAGAGTAATATTCTGTTCTGAGTCTTCTTCACTAATGGTATTTGTGACCCGACCTGATTTTGGCCCCATGTACTCCTAATTAATTTTGGAACACAGCTTGCATTTATTTCTAATTAAATTGCGGATACTATTTTGACTGATTTCGTAAATTCCGATTTAATCCCAGTACCCTATTAATTAAGCCCATACTAAGCACACAACGCCCCCTCACCCTACAAAACACTAAACACCGAATCGCCCACCATATTTTCATTATTTTATGCGTCTGTGCAAATACCCAAATTTAAGGGGGCTAATTTGCAATATTGCATTAGTTGTCAACACCCCATTGGTTTAACCAAATGGAGAAGCCCAATATTTGACTAGTCAACCAACCCTCTCCATGAATAATTAATCTCTCCATGTCAAATCTTGACCATCAATTAAATGAGTGCATCATCACCCTTCATTCCCATACACACCACCCTATTTAATGTCCCATCATCCCCTCTTCCCAAGAAAACCCTAACCCCCAAACCTAGGGAAGCCTCCATCATCCTCCCCCACTCTCAACCGTAGCCACCTCCACATTTTTTCAATTTTTCTTTTTCCTTCTTCTTCTTCTTCCTCCTTTCTTCTTCCTCTTCTCTTTTATTTTTTGAATTTAAAGGAAGGGGGGAACACCTCCACTGTTCACTGTTCATCCCCGGCTACTCTCCGGTCAGTCGACTCCGGCCCGGCGGCCCTCGCTGCACACGGACCCGGCCCTCAGCTTCGACCTCCCGATGCCCGCCTCTCCGGCGAGCTCCCCGCTGCCCTGCACTCCGGACGGCCCCGCAGTTCAGCCATTCGAGTCGAGCCGACCCCGGCGAGCCATTCTTCCCTGCTACTCCGACACCTCTGTCACTCCTCCGCCTCACTCGAGCCGACCCCAACCCGCAACTCCCCGACCCCGGCTGCACTCCGGAGCGACCCAACTACTCCACCACCTCGCCATCATCATCGACTATCACTCATCCTTCTCCGTCGAGCCACTCACCCATCCCGAACTTCTCCCCGGCTAGCTCCTTTCCTCCTCGGCGGCCAACCCGAGCTCCACCCTCCACCCAGTCCGGCCCTTGTTCCCCTGAAACCACCACTATTAACCCCTCAACTCCGGCCGACCGTTCGAGCCGGCCTCCACCTCGAGCTGCATCCCGCTCGACCAGCGCGAGCCATACTTCTCCGGCCTGTGCAGATTCCCCGGCGGCTGTGCACCACCACCACTAGAGCTAACATCTTCTCCACCACCGTCAACAGCTCACCGAGCTCTCCCCTCCATTCTCGGGCAGCCCGCAGTCCGGAGAGCTGCCTCCCCGGCCAATCACCCGAAGCTCCACCACCTCTGCTCCTCCTTATCCTCTATTCACCACCACCACATCACTACCGGCGCCATCGTCATCACCCGGCCATCCCGAGCCCCGACACCCGGCCACGAGTCGACTCCGACCAGCGTCGAACTCATCCACGACCCGCTGCTCTTCTTCCCCGGAGCTCCAACCCCCTGTGAGCCTCTCCCTCTTCCCCTTATTAGTGTATATGTATTTATATTAATACGTATTTGTATATGTGTACGTATATATGTGTATATACGTATATGTGTACATATATCTGTATGTGTGTACGTACGTATGTTGTATACGTATTTGGGTGTATGTGTAATGTGTATATATATATAAATATATATATATATATAAATATATATATATATATATATATATATATATATATATATATCGTGTATTCTCTTTTTATAGGTATATGTATTTAATGTATATATAAATTAGTATATACGTATTTAATGTTATATGTTAAAACATATTTTGGTATAAATAAACATGTATATATATACGTATTAATTGGTATATATATAAATATACGTATTTATTTTGGTATATGTGTATTTTCAATTAGTATATACTATATATATATAGTACAACCTCAAATCAGTATATATGTATATATACATATTATATGTTAGTATATATGGTACATGTATTAGCATATGTCAATTGTACTTTGGAATTTAGTATATATAGTAAAATTCTAATTTGGCTTATATTCTTATGAATATATCTTGTATAAAGTATTTCCTAGTAGATATTTATAATTAAACATACAGTATTAATTTTACTTAAAGTATATAAATACGCATATCTATTTTTCCTACCAAATGAATAATATGTAGGTATATTAGTAGTAATATGTATATATATATATATATATATATATATATATATATATATATGGGTACTAGATGCCCCGAGTGTGAATACGGATACCCCGTAGCTACACATGACCTATGACCCTGTGAACTGTTAGTTGTCTGCCACCTGTACACTGACGCACTGGCCAGCCCCGTATCACTTTGACCGTCTGTCTTGCACAGCAATCACAGACGCGACACCCGTGAAATCAGACGCACACTTGACCCTAGTTGACTAGTGCCATACCTGGCAGAGCCCCTGAGTTCATGTAATTATGTTGTGTTAGTGTAGCATCTGATACAATATTACCTTTATTATATGTCTATAGGACTGTTGGATTATCCAGACGATACTCTGGGACAGGATATTGGTTTTATCAGCTAAGGACCCAAGGCGAGTACATCTCTGATTAGCTTCTTGTTTATGATATTTCCTATGTTCATTATATCTGGTGTAAATATCCATGTTCTTGACACGATGGTTACACGAATTGGTATATCCGGATCTCGTCATGAGATATTATTCCTTGTTCATGGTGTAGCTTGTACAAGTCTTGTTTCCTTGTTATCTTGTGCATGTACAGACACTGATTTCTGGGGAGATTTGCTACCTTCCTAGGGAATTCCGTGCCATATCGTACCATGGTTGGATCTACTATACCAGTCGGGGGTGGGGAGTATTTTAGTGTAGATATGTGATCATACCCTTCATGTACAAGACTTGCTCACATGTTAGTGTTGGTCATACACCGCACGTATGACTAGCCAGGCCATTTATACCTGTACAAGTTCCCAAGCCGATAACATGTTATACACTTAGTCATAGTATTCTTGCTCATTGACATATTGTTCCTTCCTGTATTTACTTACAGTATTTCCAATATTTCCTTTATTGTATATCTCTCGTACATGTACATGCATCTTGTATATTTCCATCTATTTCGCTGCTACATAGCTTATATCATTGATATAGAACTGCTATTAGAAATGTACTTTGCTCCTTCCTGACTGGAAACATTTTTCCAGACTATGCCTTAGAGGACCGGTATCCGATACTTTATGGACCACAGGATGAGTAGCTGCAGACTTGGACTTGGTAGTTCAGTTGTGATTCCGGGAGGTTTAGCCGGGATCACTAGTTATCTAGTTAGTTTCTTTCAGTAGTTTATTTGGTACCGGATTTATCTCCGACATATTTTGTTGAGACTTGGATATTTGTTGAGTTAGATTATTTACAGTTTAGACTTGTGTTATAGTTTATTTTATTTCTTCGATTTTTTATCGTGTTGTAGTTATGTGATTGAGTATGTTGTTCATTATATTGTGTTATCCGTGTCTCCTTATGGAGTTGGATACTCGTGCGAGATTGTTTTAGATAGTGCTTGACCTAGACAACGTTCTACCGCCGATACTGCGGCGTAGGCTGGACGTACCCGCGTACTCGTGCCCAAATTCTGGGTGCGGGTCGTGACAAGGAGCACTTCTCGGAATAGTACCAGCACCTGAGGACGAGGTAATCGCTGAAGATTTTTCCTGAACATCTGCTTCTTCTATGCTCAGTCTTGCTGCTTTTAAACTCTTTTATTCTGGTTTAAATGAACAATTGTAATAGACTTAATATCGGGTTGTTTCCCGATTTTATTTACTTGTGACTGGATGATATTTATTTCCTTTTGTTGATATTGCTGTATTTATTCTGTGGATGAGATTAGTAGACCCTGATTGTTGTATTACAGCTTTAGTACATCCCGATGGATCCATTAAATTGGGTTTGTCCATCGGTGTTTGCTGCTGGCCATTGCCACGTGTCTAGTCCCTCGATATTTTGGGACTGGGGCATGATAATACTAGTTAAAACTATATGTTACTAGGTTATCTCTAGGTTTCTAGGTCATTCCGGTAGGTTTCTAGCTTATTATACTGTAATATACACTATTACCTACTATACCTACTAATACCTTGGCCTATAGATAATTTCTTTAGTATCCTAATCAAATATCTTAGCCGTATCTCATATACCTTAACTATGGCCAAATACCTTGGTTATGGGTTAATGCCTTAGCTATGAGTTAATACCTTGGCTTTGAGCCAATACCTTATCCCCGTATCCTAGTATCTTATGTCATATCATAATAACTTCTTGATACCTTAGTATAACTCATAACTAAGTATCTTGAATACCTTAATATAAATAACTTAACTAACACACACAATGGAACATGGTATCACACGCACACTTAATACCTAAATATCATAATACTAACCTTCACTCAATACACTACTTACTCACTAACACCTATCAATATCTTGACACTCTAATACCCCTCACTCAACCTTGGTATTTGATATCTTGATATCAAGATACCACTTAACTATGCATACCCTCTAGAATACATTCTCACTAAAGCACACTTGACACACTGAACATAACACACTCAAATACCCCACTCTAACACACACTGGCCCTAACACACTCAAATACTCCACTCTACCACACCAAGCACACTCTCCTCAAACTCAACACAAACATACACCAAAATACTACAAAATATCCTCATGATACCCACATTAACACTTGATACCAATTGTCAAACACCTAACATGCACTAGTATCGCCTACACTATGGTGCACCAAGATACTCTATTCCTACTCCAAAACCACTTTGATACTAACCTCTAAAACACATGAAACCCTATTAATATATAAATTATGATATATAAATATATATAATATCTAATTATTATGTAATTATAAGAAATTATACCTATTGGCTCAAAATCCCCAAATGTACCGACACATACCACGATATATCATGATACGGCCTACACGTATCCAATTGTGGACACGTAGCTAGTATTCCAACCCCGATCTAAGTCCCATATAACTAAATTTGCATCAAGACACATACTTGAATTGTCAATCTCGTAATTTTTCCAAAAATAGATACAAAATACCATGTAGAAATTATAATACACATTCAATTAGCCTAGAACTTGTTCCTAAAGGTAGCCCTATGCCATGTGAGAGTTCCTAATGGCCAAATGCATGATTTGGAACCTACAATGAAGGTAAAATCAGAATTGTACCTATTGGGAGATGGATTTCCAATGAATTGTTCCCACAGACATGATCGAGACACGATCTCCTTGTCAAAGCTCATTCTTCTAGTGCTTCTTGCAATTCTAAGCTCCAATGCTCGTTGAGTGATGAGAATAAGAGGGAATATGAATGAATTGAGGGGGATTGATGGGGGGATGAAGTAACTTGGGGATCTAAAAATTTATGGATCTAAATTGAATGATCAAATGGAGAGGAGAGAGAGAGAGAGAGAGAGAGAGAGAGAGAGAGAGAGAGAAGACCCCTCTTATATGGCCGGCCCCCTTTCCCCCTCTCTAAGTCACCAATAATTGTCCATAATATCTCTATATGATAAATTATGAAGAATAATTAAGGATGGCTATTTTTGAAAGTTTCTACACTAATGCAAATTAGTGTAATCCTCCTAATTAATTAGAGGAAATAGGTCTAATGGGCCTAGTCAATGTTGGGCACACTAGTTGTCATGACAAGTCTTATTGGTTCACTAGTGTCAAGTGTAAATAATAGGCTAGCCCACTAACTATAAATAATTAATACAAAACATAAATAAATATATATAGCACTTTAATTAAAAATAATCTCTAAAATAAAATAACTATGCCAAATTACAAAATTATCCCTATGTCGTAAAGTGAGGGTGACAATCCACCATAATTAATCTTAAGGATACCAAATTTAATTCTAACTTCAGGTTTAGATAACATGGTATTATGTTCACTTACTGATACAATACATAGTAGTCTGAGTTTTATGGGATACCAACTTCAAATAAATACTTTTATATGTACATTATAGATTAAGTATAGATTTACAAATGTTTTTCCTATTTACCCATTCATGTAGACTTTACTTAGAGTATTATAAAGGGAATTCTTCGATTCCATATTAGAAATTATATGAATTTATATATATATATATATATATATATATATATATATATATATATATATATATATATATATATATATATATATATGTAGGAAATGGTAATTTTATATTATTAAAACAAACTACTTTTACAAGCCATCCATCCTTGTGGGATCATTCGTGCCATATACATCATAACCATTATATCGAATTCGATATTATGTATGATTTCAATACTAGAAGTAGAAAGTCCTTCAAAAATTCACCTATTCTACTCCTTCCAAATGTGTCATACTGTTGATGCTAGTCTGATCCGAGCCTCTTTAACCCATTTGTGATCCTTTCTATGTGATCTCGAGATCATCTCCATTCCCATCCAGATCCCATGCGCCTCTATGTTTTAGATTAAGTTTTCTCAACTGAGATGCCATATTTGCCACGAGCATGTGCAATCGAAAAATAAGTGACACAAAGTTTGATTGTGACTCCGACAAAGAATGCATTCCATGTTGGCTCTAAGGGATCGCACAACCGAGTATCACAAACTCTCATGGAAGGCAAAGGAGAAAAATAAACTTATTGGTATGATAATGCTTTTTTTATAACTCAATTAAAAGAGTTACAATTAGACTACTTAAATAGGTGAAAGCAAATAACTAACATGCCCTAAAGTTACTCCATACATGGAACTACAATGTATGATCTGGACCTATTCTCAAGGGTGCCACTTCAACTACTAATCATGAAGTAAGGAATGGCTAAGGACAAAGTCCTGATTATTGCTTACATGCTCCCCCTAATCCGGACTTCACTCAAAGAGATCCTTGACTCCCTTAATCTAGATTTGATCAAGGTTGATAACTCCAAGCACCCGCTGCATCTCAGCGAATTTCACTTTGGCGAGAGCCTTTGTGAAAATATCGGCACGTTGCTTTCCAGTGTTCACGAACTCCACCTTTATCTGGCCTCTTTTAACACACTCGCGAATGAAATACAAGCGAGTATCAATGTGCTTACTACGCCCATGAAACACTGAATTCTTCATCAGCGTAATTGCAGACTTATTGTCGACATAGAGCGTGACTAGCTTAGGTTCGCGGCCAGTCACTTCACTAACTAGATTTCTCAGCCACAAAGCTTGACACGCTGCAGCCGTTGCCGCCATGAACTCAGATTCACAGGAGGACAACGCGACAATTTTCTGCTTCTGAGACGCCCAAGTGATCGAGTTCTTGTTGAGGTAGAACGCCATTCTGCTGGTGCTCCTCCTGTCATCGACATCTCCGGCTAAGTTGCTGTCGGTGAATCCGTACAGTTCATCTTCACCATGTCCTCTTCCATACATGAGTCCATACTCAAGTGTTCGCTTCACATATCTGAGGATCTGTTTCACAGCCTGGTGATGCATGGTTGTTGGCTTCTCTATATACCTACTCAACATTTCGACAGTATAACAAATATCCGGACGAGTGTGAGTTAAGTACCTGAGACAGCTAATGATACACCTATATTGCGTCGGATCGACTGGTGTTCCTTCAAGGTTTTTGCTGAGTTGCAGTTTAGCTTCCATGGGATACCTGGTTGGATTGCAATCTCCCATTCCAAACTACTACAAAACTCTCTTCGCAAATGCTGATTGCTTCAGTGTAATACGATCACCCTGTTGATCCACCTCTATACCAAGGTAGTGAGAGAGTAACCCAAGATCACTCATCTCAAATTTTTGCATCATCTGCTGCTTGTAAACCTTTACTGCAGTTGCTCTTGTGACTGTGATGATTAAGTTATCAACGTACACTCCGACAATGAGTGCACCCTCTCTATTGCTCCTCGTGTACACAACATGCTCTTGAGTGCATCTGATGAATCTCAGCTCCTTTAAGCAGCTGTCCAGGCGTGTGTTCCAGGCCCTCGGTGCTTGCCGCAAGCCATAGAAAGCCTTGGATAGCCTGTACACCTTGTGCTCCTGGTTCTTGACGACGAAGCCTTCAGGTTGAGCTATATATATGTCACTACCCCATTTCTAGCTCAGGATATTTTTTTATTTTAATTTGGTAAATTGTGTATTGATCATAAATATTTGTATTAATATTTAATTAGATGCATGTATTTATTTTTATTAGTTGTTTTAGGGTTTTGGCTAGCCTGGACCAATGTCAGACCCTAGTGGACCCATGTTAGACTCTAGTCTACCATTGCCAGACCCAACCAACACCCTTGTCAGACTTATTTATTGGTGTAGAATAGTTATTTATATTTTAATTAGTTAGTTGGAGTGATTATGATTTAATTAGAGTGCATTTGGAAACCCCTAACCTAAATTCCTATTAGCATGACTTAAGAGAGGGGTATTTTGGTCTTTGTACCTAAATGCAAAACCCTAACCCTACTAATTCCTACATGGCCGGACCTCCCTACCCCCTCCATTTCATTTCTTCTTCTTCATTTCTTCCTCCATTCTCTTTCTTCTTTCCTTCTTCCAATTTTTTTCATTTCCAAGTAAGTTCTTCACCTTTCCTCTCTTCTTTTATTTATTTCTCTCATGAATGCAAACCCTAACCCTTCACTTTCTCCTAACCTAGGTGTGTAGAGCTTAGAATTGGTGTTGGAGCTTGGTTTAGAGGCTTGGAGGCTTGGTGTGGGGAATTTGGGGCTTTTTGGAGACTTTGGCCTTGGGATTTCAACTCCCAAGAGGTAAACCCTAACTTTTCTCTTTGTGATTACTCTAATATAGTGTAATTAGTAGTTTAGAATCTTCTTAGACCTTAGGGCTACCCATGGGAGGAAGTTGGAGCTTGTTTGGATGTGTTTGGAGACTTTGACATTAGGTTTTGTGTCAGTTTTGGGTAAAATCCGAGATTGTCCCAATTTTGGGTGTTGTCCTAGGTTAGACGGACCTAGGTAGATGTCCTTGGGTGTCTTGAGGGTAAATACGTGTTCCCATTCGGACACGTGAGGTAGTATCGCAGAGTTTTGGGTGTTTCGGGCGATTTGGGGGTTTTTCGTCACCGTGGGTTCCACATGTATGTGAGATTTTGCCATGGACCTAGAATCGAAGAGTTACCATTTTTTTGAGATTCTAGACATCGATTAGAATACGTGGATAAATTTTTGGTCAATTTCGAGTAGGTTTGGTGTGCGTTTCATGAGGTATCACGAGCCGCACTCCACGTATTTGTCGAAATGACCAAATGGCCATTTCGACTTGGTTTCTAGGTTTTAGGCTTGTGCGCGGGTTGGTTTAGGCTCGGAGAGTGTGTATTAGAGTTTTCAGATTATATTATATATATATATATATATGTGTATTTATATGTGTGTTGGTGAGTGTGGGTAGTGTGTGTGTTGTGGTTGTGTGTGGTTGTGTGTGTGTTGGTGAGTATGTTTGAGTGTATATATATAAGTGTATATATATATGTATAGTGTGTTATGTGTATATGTGTGAGTGTGTGTTTGAGTGTGTAGTTGTGAGTGTGTTTGTGTGTGTGTGTGAGTGTGTGTATGTGTGTGTATATATATATAAGTGTATATATATATATATATATGTGTGTGTGTGTGTGTGTGTGTGTGTGTGAGTGTGTATATATATGTGTGTGTGTTTGTATATATATATATGTGTGTGTTTGTGTATATATATGTGTAAGTGTTATATATATATATATGTGTGTGTTTGTGTATATATATGTGTGAGTGTGTATATATATATGTGTGTATGTGTATATATATATATAAGTGTGTGTGTGTTTATATATATGTATATGTGTGTGTTGTTTCTATATATATATGTGTGCATATATATATATATATATATATATATATATGTGTGTGTGTGTGTGTGTGTGTGTGTGTGTGTGTGTTGGTGTGTGTCGAGAGAGGGTGAGATAGAGAGCTAGAGCGAGAGAGATTGAGAAAAGAGAAGAGAGTTAGAGATAGTGAGATAGAGTGATAGAGAGATAGGGAGAGGAAAAGGGAGAGTGAGAGTGAGATATTAGAGGGAGAGTGTGAGATATAGAGATGAGATTAGAGTGAAGGAAGTATAGAGAGAGCAGCAGCCGCAGCGATGAAGAGCAGAGCAGCAGCTGCAGCGAGTAGGCAGCAGCGGCAGCAAGCCGCGGCAGCAGAAGCAGCAGGCCGCGGCAGCAGCGGCAACACAGTATCAGCGGCCGCAGCGCAGTATCAGCAGCGGCAGCGGCTAGTAACCCCCCTTTATATATATATATATATATATATATATATATATATATATATATATATATATATATATATATATATATATATATATATATAAATGTATATATATGTATATAGATAGATATATATATATAGATATAAGTATATGTATATATATATATGGGTATATATATATATAGGTAAGTATGTGTATATAGATATATAGATAGATATGTATATAGACATATATATGTGTATAGATAGATAGATATATATATATATATTTACATAGATAGATAGATATGTATATATAGGTATACATGAGTATATATATATATATATATATATATATATATATATATATATATAAGTTAGTTGGTGAGATGAGAGGGCAAGGTATTGGATCTCAATACCTTGAGATACCAAGGTATTGAGGTAAGATGGGTATCGGAGATGAGGTATTTGCCTATACACTAGGTTATATATATATATATATATATATATATATATATATATATATATATATATATAGTAGCATATGGTAGTATATATATATAGATAGTTAGTTAGTTAGCTGGTGTTAGTGAAGGATAAGGCTTGAGTATCTCAATACCTTGAGATATCAAGGTATTGAGGTAGCATATATACTAGGTTATATATATATATATATATATATATATATATATATATATATATATATATATATTGATCTTTACATATAGTAATATATATAGGTATATATATATATATATATATATATATATATATATATATATATATATATATATATATAGATAGATAGTTAGCTAGTTAGTTAGAGTTAGAGGGTAAGGTATCTCAATACCTTGAGATACCAAGGTATTGAGGTATAGGGGTATCGAAGGTATTGAGGTATAGCCTAATACTAAGTTATATATATATATATATATATATATATATATATATATATATATATATATATATATATATATATCTAGTTAGTTAGTGTTAGAGAGGGTTAGGTAAGGTATCTCAATACCTTGAGATACTCATGGTATTGGGCATCGGGGCGAGGTATTAGATTTTTACCTAGGAATGAGGTTAGACTTGATTATATATATATATATATATATATATATATATATACGTGCTAGTATATATGTTAGAGGGTATAGGTGGGGTATATAGCGTAGGTTGAGGTATCGGATACCGAGGGTATCCCGGTATCTCAAGGAGGCGAGTTTGAGGGTTTACTAGCTTAATGAGCTAGTTTTGACCTAAAATTTTAGGGGCACCCTAATTTGACCTAGAGTTGACCGTAGTTGACCCGGTTGACTGCCAAAGTGAACCTTTGACCTAGTTTTGACCTAGAGTTAACTTTTTGTACCCGGGATGACTTTTTGACCCAGATTTTACCAGCTTGACCCGTTTGACCTAGAACAACCTTAGAAGCTTGTTTTTAGTTATTTTATCTCTGTTTAACTCTTTAGAACCCCGTTTAACCTTGCTTTTCATAATAGATTCTTGCGACGCCAATTTGGATCGCCAGTTGCTCAGGACGTCAGGCGAGTACATTCTTTGATAGTTTTCATTATCTGATAATTATTATGATTCAGCTTCTAGTATACTATTATCTAATTTTTCTGGCACGACACAGACTAGTATTTCTGGATTCATTCACTTACGCACGTATATTTCATATTTCTGGCCTCTATTTCTGGAATCAGCTACTGGCATCACATCATGACTCACTACAGGCATCACTCATGTTTCTGACTGGACTCATACTTGATTTGCGTGTCGGGTCTTGGATTCATTTGTACTAGAAGGGGCGGGGAAATATTCGAGTAGACATGTAAAAATTTCCATCTGGAATTACTGAAATTACCCCCTCTTGTCTAATCTGGAATGATAGCAGCCGCACACCCAGTGTGCGGTGAACCGTACTTACCCCTAGCCGTTTACATGTCGAAACATGTATTTCACACGAGTTCATTCTTTCTAGTCTGGACTCTCTTGTATTTTCTTGACTGGTCTCATTTATACTTTCTGGACTGGACTCATTATATTTACTCTTGCTGGACTCAATTCACGTTATTGTGCACACACTTGATCTTAGTTTAGATTTCTTGTATCCTGCAGTCATTACTATCTTGCTTCTGATTTTTATGCATTTTACCTTTATGCACCTGTTGATATATATATATATATATATATATATATATATATATATATATATATATATATATATATATATATATATATATATATATATATATTTCTTGTTCATACTTCATTTCCTTGACCTTGTGCTACATGCTATAACTGTTTTATAGTTCTTATCATTTAACTGGAACTGCTGTTAGTGGTGTACTTGCTCCAATCCTGACTGGATATATTTTTCAGAGGATCTGGAAGATTGGTGTCCGACATTTTAATGACCTTAGCCTATCGATGGTGCAGACAGTGACCCCCTAGTTCAGGAGTGATTTTCGGGTTGGTAGCCGGGATCACTAGGACTTCAGTTGTCTTTATTAGCTTTTGGTACCGGATTTGTCCCCAGCTTTTGGTTTAAGCCTGGTATTATATTTTATTCAGGATATTGTTGTATTATTATTATTATTATTATTGTTGTTGTTGTTGCTTTAGTAGTAGTTGTTGTTTAGACTCTGTAGTCATTAGACTTCTTGTTATCTTATCGTGCTTAGATTCGTGATTGAGTACTTGTGTTATCTTATCATATTGTTCCTCCGTTTGGAGTTGAGATCTTGACAGGTACTTATAGTGTTGTGTGAGATTGTTAGCTAGATAGTAGACCTAGACAGTGTTCTACCGTCGATGCTGAGGCGTAGGCTGGACGTACCCATGACGCATGTCCGATTTTTGGGTGCGGGTCATGATATGTTTTTGGTGGTGGCCTACGCAGGTCTCGAGCTTCGCAATTAGTGTGATGTCGTGGT
Organism: Iris macrosiphon; assembly: GCA_036927795.1. Lineage (NCBI taxonomy): Eukaryota > Viridiplantae > Streptophyta > Magnoliopsida > Asparagales > Iridaceae > Iris > Iris macrosiphon. The sequence continues at coordinate 167,828,236 of JAYESA010000012.1, forward strand.
AGTACAACAATTTAGTTGTACTCCTGCGAGCCTGCTCTAGGATATAGGATCTAGGATGAGAGTGTACTCAATCACGACTAGGAATAATTCTAATCTAATTATTCTGAAATTGCTTCATTTTGAAATATTACTGTCCTTCTTTGATGATATCGTATCTTGGGCTGTATTGACTTCTTTTGATCTATGTTCAGGATGCCTCCGAAGATACGATCATATCGTACCGTTCTAGCAGTTGGCACCGAGAGGTCTGCTACCTCTTGTCCAGCTCGTATTCAGGCAGCTGCTACTTCTCCACTCACCACTCCTGCGGTTGATGGAGCATCTGCTTCTCTCAGGGATCTTCCTTCACCTGTCGATCCGAGGACTACCCCAGTCGTTCTGGTGGTACCTCTTCCACCACCTCCTGTACCAGTAGACGTCACACAGTTGTTTGCATTCTTCAGGGAGATGATGGACGCGTAGCACCGCCAGGTGGATGTGATGAGGCTGGGCATTGAGAATGCACACCAGGTGGCCATGACGGCAGTGGACAGAGTGGCTCAGATCCAGCCACAGGCAGATCAGGCACAGCATCCGAGGCCGGCCAGCATCATTGAATTCCAGAGGATGCGGCCCAAGGAGTTCCGGGGTACAGAGGGGATCTTGTACGCGGATGAATGGATAGAGCAGATTGAGGGGATTTTTAGGCTGGCACAGATTCCAGACAGCATGCAGATAGAGACAGCGGGCAGTCAGATGTTCGACCTTGCTTTGACGTGGTATCGCACTGATACGAGGATCGCAGCACCAGGGCTTACTTGGGAGGCTTTCAAAAGGCTTTTTAAGGAAAAGTTTTTCCCACATGTGGCTCTCAGTGCCTTGGAGAGCCAGTTTGAGGCACTCGTCCAGGGGAGTATGCTGGTGGATGAGTATGCAGCAGAGTTCTGCCGTCTAGACATATTCGTAGAGGGCTTGAGTGAGGCAGCAAAGGCGAGAAAGTTTCTCAAGGGCTTGGTCATGGCGGTCAAGTCTTTGACTAGGAGTGACCGCGAGGCAACTTTCGAGCAGATCGTAGGGTACGCTCAAAGGGCAGAGGATGACTTGGAGCTCAAGTCCAAGAGAGGCAGGGATGACTCAGGTAGTGTGAGTGGTAGTGCGGGACCGGCTAAGCGTCCCTATGTGCAGAAGACAGCGCAGCAGGGTCAGGATCAGAGAGTGCCCACTTGTGCCTACTGCAGGAAGGCAGGACACACTTGGGATGTTTGTAGGAGGAGGCTGAAGGTGTGTTTGTTCTGTGGATCCGCTGCTCACCAGATGCGAGATTGCCCCACTGTAGCTCTATTTGGTAGAGCACAGGATCGGAGAGTTGGAGCTAGGCTACCTGTGGCACATCATCATACCCCGCACCAGCAGAGGGAGATACCCCAGCAGGGCAGGGCTTATGCGTTGACGTTTGAGGAGGCCGATGCTACGGGTGTCGGGTTAGCAGGTCTGTCTCTTTTTGTTCTTCTTTCTGTACTTTTTTATTCCTTGTGGTGTGCTTCATTAGTACCTGTTAGACTTTTCTTTTATGCTGTGGTAGATAGTGTAGTGACCCTGATTGAGACTGTGATAACACGACCGGTAGGACCATGATCTTGCATGTTGTTTAGGTAGAATTTTTTGACTGTGATTGTTGGGGGTTCGACCTAGAGGAAGTGCGATCGACTTTAAATTTCGAGGACAAAATTTTCTAAGGATGATAGGCTTGTCACTACCCCATTTCCAGGGTAGGATATTTTTTTATTTTAATTTGGTAAATTGTGTATTGATCATAAAAATTTGTATTAATATTTAATTTTATGCATGTATTTATTTTTATTAGTTGTTTTAGGGTTTTGGCTAGCCTGGACCCATGTCAGACCCTAGTGGACCCATGTCAGACCCTAGTGGACCCTTGCCAGACCCAACCAACACCCTTGTCAGAATTATTTATTGGTGTAGAATAGTTATTTATATTTTAATTAGTTAGTTGGAGTGATTAGAATTTAATTAGAGTGCATTTGAAAACCCCTAACCTAAAACCCTATTAGCATGACTTAAGAGAGGGGCATTTTGGTCTTTGTACCTAAATGCAAAACCCTAACCCTACTAATTCCTACATGGCCGGACCTCCCCACTCCACCCCCTCCATTTCATTTCTTCTTCTTCTTCTTCATTTCTTCCTCCATTCTCTTTCTTCTTTCCTTCTTCCAATTTTCTCCATTCCAAGTAAGTTCTTCACCTTTCCTCTCTTTTTTTGTTTATTTCTCTCATGAATGCAAACCCTAACCCTTCACTTTTTCCTAACCTAGGTGTGTAGAGCTTAGAATTAGTGTTGGAGCTTGGTTTGGAGGCTTGGAGGCTTGGTGTGATAAATTTGGAACTTTTTGGAGACTTTAGCCTTGGGATTTCAACTCCCAAGAGGTAACCCTAACTTTCCTCTTAGTGATTACTCTAATATAGTGTAATTAGTAGTTTAGAACCTTCCTAGACCTTAGGGCTACCCATGGGAGGAAGTTGGAGCTTGTTTGATGTGTTTGGAGACTTTGACATTAGGTTTTGTATCAATTTTGGGTGAAATCCGATATTGGCCCAATTTTGGGTGTTGCCCTAGGTTAGACGGACCTAGATAGACGTGCTTGGGTATCTTGAGGGTAAGTATATGTCCCCGTTCGGACACATGAGGTCATATCGCGAAGTTTTTGGCGTTTCGGGCGATTTGGGGGGTTTTCGTCGTCGTGGGTTCCACATGAATGTGGGATTTTGCCACGGATCTAGAATCGGAGAGTTAGCATTTTTTGAGGTTTTAGACATCGATTAGAACACATGAGTAAATTTTGGGTTGATTCTCAGTAGGTTTGGTGTGCGTTTCACGAGGTATCGTGAGCCATACTCCACGTGTTTGTCAAAATGACCAAATGGCCATTTCGACTTGGTTTCTAGGTTTTGGGCTTGTGCGCAGGTTGGTTTAGCCTCAGGAAGTGTGTATTAGAGTTTTTGGGTTATGTGTTATATATATATATGTGTATTTTTATGTGTGTGGGTGAGTGTGGGTAGTGTGTGTGTTGTGGTTGTATTGTGGTTGTGTGTGGTTGTGTGTGTGTTGGTGAGTGTGTTTGAGTGTATATATATAAGTGTATATATATATATATATATATATATATATATA
>JAYESA010000012.1:167833904-167953904 GCA_036927795.1 Iris macrosiphon
ATGACACAGACTAGTATTTCTGGATTCATTCACTTACGCACGTATATTTTATATTTCTGGCCTCTATTTCTGGAATCGCCTACTGGCATCACATCATGACTCACTACAGGCATCACTCATGTTTCTGGCTTGACTCATACTTGATTTGCGTATCGAATCTTGGATTTATTTGTACTAGTCAGGGCGGGAAAATACTCGAGTAGACATGTAAATATTCCCATCTGGAATCACTGGAATCACCCCCTCTTGTCTAATCTGGAATGATAGCAGCCGCACACCCAGTGTGCGGTGAGCCGTACTTACCCCTAGCCGTTTATATGTCGAAACAAGTATTTCAGAGACACGAGTTCATTCTTTCTAGTCTGGACTCTTGTATTTTCTTGACTGGTCTCACTTATACTTTCTGGACTGGACTCATTATATTTACTCTTGCTGGACTCACTTCACGTTATTTTGCACACACTTGATCTTAGTTTAGATTTCTTGTATCTTGCAGTCATTACTATTTTGCTTCTGATTTTCATACATCTTTACCTTTATGCACCATTTGATGTGTATATATATATATATATTTCCTTGTTCATACTTTATTTCCTTCACCTTGTGCTACTTGCTACAACTGTTTTATAGTTCTTATCATTTAACTGGAACTGCTGTTAGAGGTGTACTTGCTCCAATCCTGACTGGATATATTTTTCAGAGGATCTGGAAGATTGATGTCCAACATTTTATGGACCTCAGCCTGTCGATGGTGCAGACAGGGACCCCCTAGTTCATGAGTAATTTTCGGATTGGTAGCCGGGATCACTAGGACCTTAGTTGTCTTTATTAGCTTTTGGTACCGGATTTGTCCCCGGCTTTTGGTTTAAGACTGGTATTGTATTTGATTCTAGATATTGTTGTATTATTATTATTATTATTATTATTGTTGTTGCTTTAGTAGTAGTTGTTGTTTAGACTTTGTAGTCGTTAGACTTCTTATTATCTTATCGTGCTTAGATTCGTGATTGAGTACTTGTGTTATCTTATCATATTATTCCTCCGTTTGGAGTTGAGATCTTGACAGGTACTTATATTGTTGTGTGAGATTGTTAGCTAGATAATAGACCTAGACAGCGTTCTACCGTCGATGCTGCAGCGTAGGCTGGACGTACCCATGACTCATGCCCGATTTTTAGGTGCGAGTCGTGACAATATACCTCCTCTTTGAGGTCACCATTCAAAAATGCAGATTTAACATCCAAATGGTGAACCTCCCATACGTGCTGGGCTGCGAGGGCGATGATCAAGCGAACTGTGTCGAGTCTGGCAACTAGAGCAAATACTTCATCAAAATCAACTACATGTTGCTGTACGTAGCCCTTTGCCACAAGTCTAGCTTTATGCTTGAGGATCTTGCCTTCACTGTCTCTCTTCACCTTGTACACCCATTTTAAACCAATGGATTTGTTCCCAGATGGTAACTCAGTAAGCACCCAAGTCCCATTCTTCTCGATGGCTTCAAACTCAGCTTCCCGCCATTCATGTTCAAGTGTAGAATCTTAAAAATTTGTCGGTTCTTCAGCCGACAAAAATAGCATCTCTGGATCAAGAAAGGTCTCCTCGGTTTCAGTATATACGTCAATAATTGAGTTGTATCTCCTTGGCTCATTCGAGTCTGTCGTCGGTGTGGGTGAGCCGCTCGAAGTTGAGGCCGCAGCTTGTGGTGTAGTAGGCTCCCTTGATGTCATTGCCGCTCCGTGGGTCGTATGTGTTACCTCATCTCCTGTTCCCTCCGGCGTTTGCATAGCCGCGTCCACTGCTCTCTGTGGAGTTATCATTGTCTTGACAATAGGATCTTCGACTAAGAGTTCTACCCAGCCTTGTGGTTCGGTACCATCACCATTGTTCCAATCCCATCTCCTTTTTTCCTCAAACACAACATCCCTGCTCACATGGAACTGGCTGCGTTGAGGATTATAGAGACGGTGTGCTTTGCAGCCCTCTTCCACGCTAAGGTACACCAATGGCGTACTTCGGTCATCAAGTTTCTTATGATGAGGACCTGCAGTCTTCATGTATGTGATGCATCCAAACATCCTTAAGTGTTTGAGGTTTGGTTTCATACCAGTCCAGGCTTCATACGGTGTGAGCATACTGAGAGCTTTAGTTGGCAACCGGTTGAGCAGGTACACAGCATGTCTGACCGCCTTTCCCCACATACTTTCATGAACATGCATGCTCTTGAGCAAGCTCCTTGTCGTAGCCATCACGGTGCGATTCCGACGCTCTACTACGCCGTTTTATTGTGGTGTATATGGTGCGGTGAGGTGCCATTGTATGCCTTCGCCTTCACAGAAGCTTGTGAATTCCTTGGATAGGAACTCACCTCCTGGATCAGTTCTTAGTGTCTTCATCTTGCTGTCACATTCATTTTTTATAAGAGATTTAAATTTCTTGAAAGCATTAAAGGCATCACTCTTTTCTTTGAGCATATACACCCACATTATGTGACTGAAGTCATCAACAAGTAGAAGAAAGTACTTGTTACCAGCAAGTGTAGCAGGTGTAATCGGGCCACAAATGTCAGCGTGCACAAGTTGCAGTGGCCTCTCAGCTCTGAAGCTTGCCTACAGAGGGAACGGTAGTCGTGCTTGTTTGGCGATGAGGCACCCTTCACAGAGCTGGTTTGAATAAGAAATCTTCGGCAGCCCGGTGGCCATTCCCTTCTCTGCCATCATCTTGAGCGCGAAGAAATTCACGTGCCCGAGCCTTGCATGCCATAACCAGTGTAAACCCCCTCACCCAAATAGGTATTTTGTGTGTATTTTATATTATTAAATTTATTATAGATGTTGAATTTCTTTAGAGTATTCTTTTAGTTAATCAGAAAATAAATTTCTTGATATATTTACTTATGTAAATATTTATTTAGAATTATTTTTAGGCTATTTTAGATTTTTGGAGAATTTTTCTAGAATTTTTAGGTAATTAAAAAATAGGGAATGTAAATTTCTAGGACTTTCATGATTTACTATGAGACCATACTTGCATATTGTTCCTGCCAAATATTTAATTTAGGTTAAAATATTTAATTATATTTTTTTGTAATTTATTTATAATTTTAAGAAATTTATTTAGATTTTTGAAATTATTTAGGATTTATTTGGATATATATAGTATTAATATTAGATAGATGCTAATTTAGTGTTAATGGATATGAATAAGATTATATATAAATTATTTGTATTATCTTTAATTCTATTTAAGATTATAAATTATTGAGGTAAACTCAAACTCTATTTTTAAATTAATTTAAATCCTGAGCCTACTAGGAAAGCAACTTCATGCATATCATATCCTTATTTAAACTGATCCTAATCATATCCAAATTACAATCCTAGTCATATTCAATTAAATAGTCTCCACCATTATAAATACCTATTAGACTTATGAAATAAACTCATATTTCATATTTTTCTTCTCCAAACTCCTATCTTTTCGTCTAAAAATAGTCAAAATTCGTCATAAATTCAGCCTCATTTTCTAGTAGTTATGACGACTTAAAAAGACGATATCTCCTAGCTCCGGACTCCAAACGCGCTCCAATTTTTTTTGTTAGAACCATATCAAGGTTAGTTTTCTGAATATATAAATTATTTAAGTAATTTAAGAACCTATTTTTCTAGAATATTCTGAAAGTGCCAGATGTCCAAAATCAGACGTGTTTTCGTATTTTCGAGATTTCGGGCGATCCCGAACTCGGAATTACGAGCGGTTTAAAGTTTCAAAAATATGACATGATGAACTTAAATAAAATTATTTTTTTTAGAATTTAATATGCAAGTTTAATTTACTGTAAAATTTGTGCAACGTAGACGTAACTAGGAAACCACCAAAAATTGTCATCTGTGCGCCCTTGTGGCCATAACTCTTTACCGACTTGTGATTTTATGAAACTGTCGATTTTAGCGTTCATGTAGCGTTAAAATCTATAGGATTCCACACACAAATCCAGGATTTGAGTTGGTTGACTTTTTGGTCAACGGATCGCCTCGATTTGCGTACCACGGATCACAAATACGTAAACTTGACTTTCTTTGGACCAAAATTAGAGTTTAACAATAAAATTAGATTATAATAAGATTAAAATACTATTTTAGGTTATTTATTTAAAATTAAAATAGATTAAAATGGAGGAACCTATTCACCCACTTTTGTAACCTAACTTGTTTAATTTATGTGACGGGTAGATCTACGACGCCTTGAGTTGGAACTTCATTCTTTTCAGAACAGGCAAGATACCTTGCCAAATTGCTTACATTATTTTGCATGCTTAGTATATTTCTGTATATTTATTGCATTCTATTTATTTATTGCATGTGCAGTTTCTTTCAGTCATTACTATATATTAGATATGTTGACACACACTTGACACTTAGTATCATAGAGGACAATCATTAGGCGTATGGGCTTTTAACCACTCTGGTAAACCATAGTAAATAGCTCGCACTACGGGCGTGTGTCGTGCTGGTCGCTACCCCCGCGGTATGTCGATTTCTGGAGTCTCGCTGGTCGCTACCCCCGCGGTATATCGATTTCTGATGTCCACTGACGGGTGTGTGAGTTGTGAGGTAGATCGAGTAGCCTACCCTTGCCCATACGTTAAAAAGTTATCCTCATTTGCATTCATATAGATTGTCTTGTACAGTGTACTTATATATTTTTAAACATTATGCATGTTTACTGTATTCAAATTGGCATGCTTCTATGTATCTTGTTATGTCCCTTTGAGGATCTGGTCCTTTTTCAGGTGTATCTGTTCTTGAGATTCGCAGGAGCGCATATTCGGATGGTTTTATATGTTTCGTGGATGTCTTCTCTTCGAGCCCGTGATTGTTAGCTGTCATTCTTATATTGTGTTTATTGTGTTGTACTTTTCCATTCGAGTTGGTAGTGGATTTATTTCCATCCAACTATCATCTTTAGATTCTTCTTATTGAGACCTAGTTATATAGATGTTGATTATTTATTTATATTGATTTTCTGTGGATGAGATTTAGATTGTACCCTATGACTTATGATAGATTTTTACCACTTGTGGATTGATATTCATATTACAGCGTACGTATGGGTTATGGTTTCCATATATTGGAGTTGCCATATCTATTCGGCTGGCATGCTTACGTGTTCCTAGTCCTACGTATTTTTGGGACTGGGACGTGACATATTTTTGTGGTAGCCCATGCAGGTCGAGAGCATATTGTCTCGGTTACGTTACTGTATCGAGCAAGCCTGTAATTAGGATTAGAGTATAGGATCTCATCCACATTTGACTATGACTCATCTTTCTTCCAATCTGTTCTATCTAAATAATCGTATCCTGCTTGATTCTTGTGCTTCCCTAATAGTTTTTTGAGTATAGCCTTCTCCTAGAACATAGGAACCCTTTTTGTTAGAATAATAATTAGGATAATAATCTTACCAAGAATACAACTAGAGTATTGACACATCACTAAGTTTAGAATATCTAGTGAACCTTAGCATTCCTTATCTATAGATTGGTTTACCATTACCCCTTGACGTATTTATGAAGACTTGAGAGTAGTATAAATACTACTAAGATTAGTTAGAAGTTTGACCATATTGTTTGACCCTAGTATTGAGGAACCAATAGAAATCCAAGGTTGAATATTATGACTGAACCTAACTTCATAGTAAGGTAGTATTGGAGAACTGTAAAGTTAGATTCTTGGTATTAGCAGACAAAATATTAGGAAGCCAAGAGGAACGAATATAACCTTTTCCTTGATCAAACCTCGAACACATATATTAGCATACCACCTTTCCCTTAGGAAATTATGACATTATCTAGAGTCTTTCTATCTTTATGACTTGTTCCTCTGAACCCATAGCGCTCGCTATTGTGCGACGACTAATTACGTTTCTTCTCTTCATCTTTCAAGTCGTGCCATCTGACACTTCTGATTGTAGGCCAGGTGATTTTATTCTGTGTTAAGGACATATAGTTGCTAGGATTATAGTTGTTAATGTTAAATTTTGAAATTGTGTGCTTAGTAGTTAGAACTTGATAGTTTAAGTTATTCTTGTAGATTGTGACCTGGTGATTATCCCTTAGTTTTAAATTGCGTAGCATGTATCCCCACCTCGATACGAGTTATATCCTCTTTTCCCTTGAAGGCCAGTAACTTTCCATTCTTACTATTGACACTTGCTCTATAAGCGTTATGACTAAGACTTAAGACGACCATGACCTATGTAATATAAGAGGATACCCTAATAAGTACCAAGACCCTTTCTCGTAGACCTTAACAGAATTTTCTACGGTATCCTTAAGACGAGTACAGTATTAGTTTATTGTTATAAGTTGGGTAGTATACCTCACAACCTAGTATCACATAGTCTTTTGACCTATTATTGAAGTGTAACCGAATGACATTACCTGTATGCGAGCATAAGACGATAGTGTTTATTCAGACTGTAGAAATTAGAGGTCCATACCCTAATTTGTCGACTAGCGACTTAGACAAGGAGTTAGTATGACAACTGTAGAGATTGTGGAGTCTTATTTCTTTGTGAACTTGAATTATTTTGTAACTTCCCTCATCGTAATTCAGCGTTATATTTTCTGTGCTACCTCGAATTATGCTGCTATTATAGCCTAGTTTTGCAAGCTTAATCTTTTATCGAGCTTGTTCATGACATATGTATTATTGGGTCGATACACTAATATATTTCAGAATCAGTGTATGACGGTCTGATCAACCTTAGTGCATTTTGATTCGCCCTTTGCAATACTACTTTACGTGTATTGAGATATATAGTGATTAGTAGACGAATGTACTTGCCCTCTAGACATATCTGAGCGTATCGTATCGATTATATAACTATACTGATACGAGCATGCGAATAAGAAATTACCAAATAGGATTTCAATCCACAACTGCCTTGACAATTCCCATTTGAAATTTTTTTAACGCCTTGATCCCCATACTTGTATCCTATTACCTCTCTCTTAAACTCTTCATTATTGTTTTTCGTCTTCCCTTATTTCAGAAAGACAAAACCTCATGCTTGGTATAAGTTTGATAAACAGATAGTACTAGATATACCCCGTAGGCCAATCACATTACTTGATGATTATTTTTCATAATTAAGGACATATCATATATGATATATTTGGTGATTAAACTTTTGAGGATTGAATAACATGATTAAATTATTTGAGGAATAGTTTTCTTAGATGTATAGCCTTATGTGACAGATGGGTAAATTCTAAGTTGGATAGAAGTCGCATTGTCAACTTGAGGTGAATTTTTAGATTGTGATCAAGTGATCAAGTAAGATTAAATTGAGAGATTTAAGTCATTTTAATTTTAGAAATTTTTAAGAATGACTAAGATGATGAGGATTTAATGAATTTTAAAATCTTGATATTGATGACCAAATATTTATACTTTGAGCACATGATTTAAAGCTTGAATATTGAAGATTGAATCATCGATTTAAACCTTGAGGATAAATATAGAAATCTAGACTTGAATAATTGGTGAATTAGATTAAAATTTCACAATTTGAGGCTTTAAATTAAAAGTTAACTTTTGATTGTTGGATCACCTATTCAAAACGTTGAGGACGGAAATTGAGTTTAAATTTGAAGAGTATAAAATTCCTAAGTTGAAATTAGAAATAAATTTTGATTTGAATTATTTTCTAGAGGAGATTATGATAGTTGGAGATTGCGATAGAAATTTTAATGTGGGATGTCATATAGATTTGAATTAGATTTGGATGATTGATTATTAAAAAAAAAATCGAGAAGATAATACGATATGTTGAATTTTGATTTAAACAATGGTTAATTTAATTTTGAAGGTGATTGCGATAGAGTTGATTAGATTTTAAATTATCGCAAAGAGATTGCGATTGACGTACCTTATGTGCGAATGTGAAGGATTTAACAAATTATGTCTTATTTCAATTTTGAGGACGAAATTATTTTAAGTTGGGTAGATTGTAAACCCGCTCATCCAAATAGGTATTTTGTGTGTATTTTATATTATTATATTTATTATAGATGTTGAATTTCTTTAGAGTATTCTCTTAGTTAATTAGAAAATAAATTTCTTGATATATTTACTTATGTAAATATTTATTTAGAATCATTTTTAGGCTATTTTAGATTTTTGGAGAATTTTTCTAGAATTTTTAGGTAATTAAAAAATAGGGAATGTAAATTTTTAGGACTTTCATGATTTACTATGAGACCATACTTGCATATTGTTCCTGCCAAATATTTAATTTAGGTTAAAATATTTAATTATATTTTTTTGTAATTTATTTATAATTTTAAGAAATTTATTTAGATTTTTGAAATTATTTAGGATTTATTTGGATATATATAGTATTAATATTAGATAGATGCTAATTTAGTGTTAATAGATATGAATAAGATTATATATAAATTATTTGTATTATTTTTAATTCTATTTAAGATTATAAATTATTGAGGTAAAATTAAACTCTATTTTTAAATTTATTCAAATCCTGAGCCTACTAGGAAAGCAACTTCATGCATATCCTATCCTTATTTAAACTGATCCTAATCATATCCAAATTAGCCAATCCTAGTCATATTCAATTAAATAGTCTCCACCATTATAAATACCTATTAGAATTATGAAATAAACTCATATTTCATATTTTTCTTCTCCAAACTCCTATCTTTTTCGTCCAAAAACAGTCAAAATTCGTCAAAAATTCAGCCTCATTTTCTAGTAGTTATGACGACTTAAAAAGACGATATCTCCTAGCTCCGGACTCCAAACGCGCTCCAGTTTTTTTTTAGAACCATATCAAGGTTAGTTTTCTGAATATATAAATTATTTCAGTAATTTAAGAACCTATTTTTCCAGAATATTCTGAAAGTGCCAGATTTCCAAAATCAGACGCGTTTTCGTATTTTCGAGATTTCGGCGATCCCGGACTCGGAATTATGAGCCGTTTGAAGTTTCAAAAATCTGACATGATGAACTTACATAAAATTATATTTTTAGAATTTAATATGCAAGTTTAATTTACTGTAAAATTTGTGCAACGTAGACGTAAATAGGAAACCACCGAAAATTGTCAACAGTGCGCCCTTGAGGCCATAACTCTTTACCGACGTGTGATTTTATGAAACTGTCGATTTTAGCATTCATGCAGCGTTAAAATATATAGTATTCCACACACAAATCCAGGATTTGAGTTGGTTGACTTTTTGGTCAACGGATCGCCTCGATTTGCGTGCCATGGATCACAAATATGTAAACTTGACTTTTTTTGGACCAAAATTAGAGTTTAACAATAAAATTAGATTATAATAATATTAAAATACTATTTTAGGTTATTTTATTCAAAATTAAATTAGATTAAAATGGAGAACCTATTCACCCACTTTTGTAACCTAACTTGTTTAATTTATGTGACGGGTAGATCGGACGACGCCTTGAGTTGGAACTTCATTCTTTTCAGAACAGGCAAGATATCTTGCCAAATTGCTTACAGTATTTTGCATGCTTAGTATATTTTTATATATTTATTGCATTCTGTTTATTCATTGCATGTGCAGTTTCTTTCAGTCATTACTATATATTAGATATGTTGACACACACTTGACACTTAGTATCATAGAGGACAATCATTAGGTGTATGGGCTTTTAACCACTCTGGTAAACTGTAGTAAATAGCTCGCACTACGGGCGTGTGTCGCGCTGGTCGCTACCCCCGCGGTATATCGATTTCTGGAGTCTCGCTGGTCGCTACCCCCGCGGTATGTCGATTTCTGATGTCCACTGACGGGTGTGTGAGTTGTGAGGTAGATCGAGTAGCCTACCCTTGCCCATACGTCAAAAAGTTGTCCTCATTTGCATTCATATAGATTGTCTTGTACAGCGTACTTATATATTTTTAAACATTATGCATGTTTACTGTATTCAAATTGGCATGCTTCTATGTATCTTGTTATGTCCCTCTGAGGACCTGGTTCCTTTCCAGGTGTATCTGTTCTTGAGTATTCGCAGGAGCGCATATTCGGATGGTTTTATATGTTTCGTGGATGTCTTCTCTTCGAGCCCGTGATTGTTAGCTGGTATTCTTATATTGTGTTTATTGTGTTGTACTTTTTCATTCGAGTTGGTAGTGGATTTGTTTCCATCCAACTATCATCTTTAGATTCTTCTTATTGAGACCTAGTTATATAGATGTTGGTTATTTATTTATATTGATTTTCTGTGGATAATATTTAGATTGTACCCTGTGACTTGTGATAGATTTTTACCACTTGTGGATTGATATTCATATTACAGCGTACGTATGGGTTATGGTTTCCATATATTGGAGTTGCCATATCCATGCGGCTGGCATGCTTACGTGTTCCTAGTCCTACGTATTTTTGGGACTGGGGCGTGACAACCAGGCTGGGTCTTGTACTTTAGCTATTAGACATATCGGCCTGCAAGATTCAAGAGCTATCTTGTACAGGCGGTTAGGTGATCTACTCACCTTCATCAACAGAATGACGTTCCTGTCGAACACCCTCAAGTAGGAACCGACAATCTCCACCTTGCTTCCATCTTCTGTTAATTGACCAAGGCTCAATATATTACTTCTTAAACTTGGAATGAAGTATACCTCCGATAGAAGACGTTGTTCGCCATTCTTGCATTGGAACATGATTGATCCCCTGCCCTCAATCTGCATGGTTGAGCCGTCACCGAACTTGACACGGCCGGTGATGTCCTGATCAAGATCGTTAAACTTTCCTCGGTGGCCCGTCATATGGTTGCTAGCGCCATTGTCGAGGTACCACACATCGGTGTCGGCCTGCACTTCTTCAGCACTGCGCAAGTCTGGTACTATCTTCTCTTCATTGAGCATGACGAGGTCAGGCGTCTCCTCCCGAGTCTCTTCCAACATCAATGCGGCCTCCTCGTCTTGCGCTCGTGCGAGGTTCTGTCATGACTCGCACCCGGTATAGGGGCACGAGTGCGTGGGTACGTCCAGCCTACGCCGCAGCATCGACGGTAGAACGCTGTCTAGGTCTTGATGCTATCTAAATAATCTCACACGAGCATCCGACTCCATGAGGAGATACGGATACCATAATATAATATAAACAACATACTCAATCACAACTACAGCACGATAAGATCTCGAAAAAACAAGTAAGATGCAACACAAGTCTAAAATAGAAATAGTCTAACTCAAACAAATATAATTCAAGTCTCAAATAAGTTTGCCGGAGACAAATCCGGTACCAAATTAGACTGCTAAAAAGTAACTAGATAACTAGCAATTCTGGCTAAACCTCCCGGAATCACAACTGAACTACCAAGTCCAAGACTGCAGCTACTCACCCTGTGGTAGATAAGTGTCGGACACCAGTCCTCTAGGCATAGTCTGGAAAATATTTTCCAGTCAGGAAGGAGTAAAGTACATCTCAAAAATATTTCCATTTAATTGATAAGGGCTATAAAACAATAAACAGATGATGCTATATACTGAGAGAAGACAGTAAATAAATGCAATAGAAAAATAAAGAGACATGCAATGTAAAGAGACAGGCAATATAGATAATATGAAACAGCTAGTGCATATATGAAACGAAGAGAACGAGATACAATATCATATACGGGTGATGTAGTATATGATCTAAAATAGAGAACTGTAAATATTCTAAGTGTTTGAAATATCAGTATATCATGTGATCGGCTTGGGACAGGATCAGGCTGGCTACATATGATTAGCTATGATTCATGTAAGGTCAGGCTAACAATTTGGTTAGCTATGATGCATGTAGAGGTCAGGCTAATCATATATAACAGCTATGAGGCATGTAATGGTCAGGCCGCACCCGACGTGAGATATGGGGTGAGCTATGATGCATGTAGAGTTGGGTATGATCACATAATCTACTAATATTTTTTCTGCCCCCAACTAGTACAGTGGATCCAATCACGACACATCACGATACACGAGAAATATCCAATATATCATCAATGTAACATCTCATAATTTCAGGTCCAATCTATATACTAGTCCGTGTAGCACAGTGTCAAGAATCAAATGTAACATTTCTAGATACTGAAATTATAGATATTATCAAATAATTGGAAATTATCAGAGAATGTACTCATCTTGGGTCCTTAGCTGGTAAAACCACTGTCCTGTTCCAGAGTATCGTCTGGATGATCCCACAGTCCTATAGACATATCATAAAACAATACAACATTTGAATCAGATGCTACACTAACCCACAATCGAAAATACATCGAACTCAGGGGCTATGCCAGGTATGGCACTAGTCAACTAGGATCAAGTACGTCAAGTTGCACGGGTGTCGCGTCTGTGATTGCTGTGCAAGACAGACGGTCAAAATGATGCGGGGCTCGCTAGTACGTCAGTGTACGTGTGGCAGTCAACTAACAGTTTACAGGGTCATAGGTCATGTGTAGTTACGAGGTATCCGTATTTACACTCGGGTTACCTAGTAGAGATACATATATAAATATACATATTATACTCATAATATATTACCAATTAATTGCATACAATATATATATATATACACATGATGAATTTACACTATTATAGATATGTACACATATACATACTTAATCAAATTATACTATGTACATATATACATATATTAAAAAGGGTACTAGGGATGCACGTACACATATGTACATATATATATCAGTTCGAGAAATACATATATATATATATATGTATATACATATACCAAAATACGTATTTATATATATACCAATACAAATATATATAATACATATATATACATACCAAAGTACATACTAACATATAGTATGAATACGTATATACTAATATATATATATTGAATACATATATACTAATAGGGAATACACTATATGTTAATACATACATATATATATATGAATACATAAATACTAATACATTAATTTAATTTATACTAGTATACATTTTATTAAATAAATATTATATGAAAATAAACCAATATACATACATATACATATATATATATATGAATACATATATAATAATACGTATGAATACATATATACATTACATGGAATTAACTTCAACCAAAAGAAGGAGGGAAAGAGGGAGAGGGAGGCTCACAGTCGGTGGTGGTGGTGATCGTGGCCGTCTCAGGCGAGTCGGGGAGGAGCTCAGGCAGGAGGACGAGGCGGTCGAGTCATCGCAGCGGGACGGGATCGAGGCTGCTGATGTTGGTCGTGGAGCTGCTGATGAGAAAGAGATGGCCGGAGGGAGCTGTAGTAGCTCGCCGGAGTCATCGTGGGTGCTGCACAGAGAAGTGGAGTCGAGGGGGAGGCTCGACGCCGGACTGTGGTGGCGGAGCAGGGTCTGCTCGGCCGGAGAGAAGAGCTCGGGAGGGGAGATCTCGGGTCATCGGGTTAGGCCGGGGTAGGAAGAGTAGGGAGGAGGAACATCGAGTGTAGGTGGTGGTGTGGAGTTGATGATGATGGTGGTGGTGATGCTCGGAGACGAAGAGAGGGAGCTAGTGGAGCTGCGTATTGGATGAGGCCGGCGGGGGGAGGCTGGTCGAGGAGGAGGCTGGTCGGAGGGATGAGTGGTGGAGGTGGTTCTAATGGTGGTGATGGTGGTGGAGTCTCGGGAACTCAGGCCGGGCTGACGTGGGGAGCGGCCGGGGATGAGCTCGGGGTTGAGGAGGAGGCTGGGTGCTGGCCGGATGACCGGAGCTCGGCCGGGAAGAGATGCTATAGCTCGCCGGAGCTACAGGGCCGGTCGGGTGGGTTGAGTATAGGGCCTGGGTTGGGTTTTGGTGTTGGTGATGGTGTTGTGTTTTTGTGAAAAAATAATATGAAGAGGGTGGGTTTTTGTATGTGGGAGGAGATGATGTGACCTCCTAGGAATTAGGGCCGGCCAATTTATTGGGATGGGGTTGCTTTGGGAAAGGGTTGAGGTGTATTTATATATAATGGAGAGGATGTTGTGTGGTGATGATGACTTCCATTTAAAATGGAAGGCCTAGATTCAACATGGAGAAAAATACAAACAAAAGAAAGGAGGAGAGAGGGGTTTGGTTGACTACTCAAAGAAGGGGTTGTTTTCTTCATTTGGGTTAAACCAATAGGATGGTGACACATCGTTGCAATTTTACAATTAAGTCCCCAACAATTGGAAAATTGCACAGAAGTGGGTTTCTGGATTTATTTAATTAAAATTAGATACAATTGGCGTTCTAAAATTAATTAGGAGTACATGGGGCCAAAATTAGGTTGGGTCACAAATATCATTAGTGAAGAAGACCCAGAACAGAATATTACCCTAATTTGGGTTGCACGAAAAATGGGTCAAGATTGCCTCCAATTTCGATTGGAACGCACAACGATACGAAGTTGAAATTTATTTAGAAATTAATTAAACGTCCGCGACGAATATTGTGCGGCTAAAATGAAGCTCAAGAGATCATAATTATGAGTTGCAAAAATATCAAAATGGAAGGCGGGCACGTTTAGGGCAAGGTTGTGAAATTTGTTGGAAGGCAAAAGCTAGGGTAGCGCTCCAAATATCGAAGCAACGGTAAGGCGCAACAATTTAAATAAAATTACGGTAATTAATCACAATCCCAATCCCAATTAATTAAATTCTAATTAAAACAAATTAATACATAATCCTATAATTCAGTCAGGTGTTCATCTAGTGGGCTTCTAGGTCGAGTCTACCAGCTCAAACATTAATGAACACTGTATATATATAATATATTTAAATACACATCTCGTACAATTATTTAATTTAAATACACTTATCATGCAATCATTTAAAATAACTACCACAATATTAATAATATAAAAAAAGTCAAAAATACCCCTGTTTTTGGAATATGGTATTGACAGGTTCGCCTCCTCATCACTACGTTTGTTGCGACACTCCGACGCATAGTGCCCATAGTTTTCACAATTGAAGCACTTGATTTTTGATTTGTCGCAGTTGGAGCTTGAACCGCGAGTCCCCTCACCCTCCTGGTGTTGCACTATTTGGCCGCCACGACCAGCCCTGCCGCGCCAGCGGCCACGTCCACGGGCCTTGCCACGGCCCCGGTCGTCGCTAGAGTGCCCCTTTTCGCTCGACGATAAATCAGCGCTGCCTTTCTTCAATCGCGCCTGCCACTTAGCGTGAGTAAGTAGGAGTTGTCCGCTGCTACTCTCGCCTCGACCACGTATGCGTTCTTCGTACGCTTTGAGGTGGCCGATTACTTTCTCGACCGGCATGATCTCCACATCCACAAACTGCTCGATCACAGCAACGACCTACAGGTACTTGTCTAGGACGGAGACGAGCAGCTTATTAACGATGACAACGTCCTCCATCTTGTGTCCTAATCCACGAATCTTATTTGCGAGGGTCGTCAATTTCTCCGCAAACTCATCTATGGAATCTGTCCCCTTCATACGCAAAACCTCGAACTCACTCTTCAAGGTTTAAATCCTTGCCTTCTTCACCCGATCTGTGCCGAGGTACATTGTCTTCAGGCTTTTCCAAGCTTCCTTAGCCGTTTTGTGCTTGGCCAGCTGGAGTAGGATCTCCTCGGGGACAGCTTAAAAAATGCACGCCAACGCCATCTTGTCTCTCTTCTTTTCTACGACCACCCCGGCCACGGGTTCAATGGCGTCCCAAACGCCTTGAGCCTCCATGAAGACCTCCATCTTGATCGTCCAAGTGGAGTAGTTGATAGATGTCAGCATCGGGTAGTGCAAGGTTATGCTTCCCTCCTTTGTTGCTAGCGCCGTCGAGTGCTCGACGATTGACATCTTGTTGAGCCGAAGGTACTTTGGCTTACACTTGGCTCTGATACCAGATGTTGGCTCTAAGGGATCGCACAACCGAGTATCACAAACTCTCGTGGAAGGCAAAGGAGAAAAATGAACTTATTGGTATGATAATGCTTTTTTTACAACTCAATTAAAAGAGTTACAATTAGACTACTTAAATAGGTGAAAGCAAATAACTAACATGCCCTAAAGTTACTCCATACATGGAACTACAATGTCGGATCTGGACCTATTCTCAAGGGTGCCACTTCAACTACTAATCATGAAGTAAGAAATGGCTAAGGACCAAGTCCTGATTATTGCTCACATTCCAGACCACCCGTCTGAATACCCATCCTTTCGAGACAATCCAAAGTCAGTAGCCTGTCCAACGTCGCTTTATACATACAAAATTGTATTAATTTAGCAACCCCGTTAGCCACGACAAACTCCACCCTCTCCATCTCTGCATGATGCTCACGCACGTCATTGTACACTCGATTGTGCTCGAATTTACCACTAGAAGAATCCCAAAACCACAAATCTGCTACCTAGGATCAAGGCACGAGCTCGTTGATTTCCTATCTTTGATACTCCGGACTATCATAGGTTTAATTTTAACTCTGTTGCCTAGAATTGACTTCATAGGGAGTGATTAGTTGCTATTCCATGGATGGATCCAGAAGTTTTCATTCTTTAAATATTTGGCCATCATCCACCTTGCCCACAAAGAGTCTTGAGAAATGAACTTCCACGTCAGCTTCAAAACTTGTGATATCACGAAGAACTCGAAGCGGACTCAAACCCACCCCGCCCTCCTTTCGAGGGCGACATAGTTTGTCCCATCCGATCGCATGTACTCTACCCCTCCATATAAACTTTGCACATGTACTCTCAATTTAGTTATCTGTGGAGTAGGTAGGAGTATCGACTCTAACAAAAAACTGAGATGGCAGTGACGACCGTTGTTACCAACTCAATGTGACCTCTGAAAGACAATCTGTCAGCATGCCATCCTTCAACTCGTCGTTGGATGTACTCAACCAGACTATGGCACTTTGCTTCCCTGGCATAAATCACAAATAGTGGGGTTCCCAAGTACATTACTGGCAAGTCTCCCCCATCTCCACACCAAGTATTGATGCTCTTTCCCCCCTGTCAGGGCAATGAGAATAAAAGTAAGCTTTTCTTTTGTCTCTATTTAAATGGAGGCATGTGCGCTGTGCAAACTCCTCCAATATCCCTGCCAATGCTGTGAGGCCAGCCTTAGACGGATTCACAAAAACTAACAATTCAGCAGCATAGTTAAGATGAGATACATGTGGTTGTACCATTTTGTATGACAGAACAATCTCTTTCCTATGCACAGTCAAATCCATGTCTAGACATGAGAAATACTTCATCACCAGAGTAAATTTATTTATTTTTAAAAAATTTAAATCTTAATTTTAATTGGTTATTTTTATATATTAATGATGACCGAACAAAGTAAAAATAAAAATGAAGGATATATTTGTGACAAAGATATAAATAACACACATTATTCTAACATAGTAAACTAAATATTTGAATATAATTGATATAATATTACTTAATTTGATTATATGTTCGGACTAAACACGATAATGTAATTATTATTTTTTACATTACGAATTTAATTATATAGCAAACACAGATATATTTTGATTACAATTACATTATATTGAACCAAACACACAGGTAGAACCATAGAGACAAACACACCCAAATTAAGACATGTCTTGTTCGATAAGATGTGGAAAAACAGAAAATGCAGCAGAAATGAGACCCACAGAGAACAAGCTGGACAATGTGGACTGGTTGGTGGGCCGGCCGATCCTCTACGTCAAGGCGCTAGACCTGAACTTTCAAATTTACTCTCAATAATCTTGTCGATACGTTGTATCATATCGGGTGTGAGCTGGTTCATCCAGTCTCCAACCACACCTTGTCTGAAAAAAATGTTGTTGTCGACCGTTGTATGCAGCATGATTTGTTTCCCGACCTTGTTCACCTCCAAGTTACTCAGGTTCTCGAACCCACACATCTCTACGATGTCCTCCACCACCCCGTTCGCCTGCTCCTCCTGCGTAAAGGGACAACCCACGAACTCCGCAAGCCTCTTCAGCTCTGCCACAGGATCTTTCATAAGCTCCTCGTACTGCATGAACAGGACATTGCACTTCCCTTCTACTTGTTGTTGTAGGCTTGCCTTCCAGTAGCCTAACATGTGATCCCAGAAAGGTCCCGCAGGGGAACGCCCTTGGCAGAAGAGGTCGAAGCCGACCTCGAGAGGCAGAGGCTCTCGACCATTGTTCTTTCTGAGTTTACTGATAAAGTGCCACAAGGACAAGAAGTTATCCTTGGGATTGCGGCATAGGTAGACGACTCGACATCCGGACTCGACAATGGAGTTGGGTAGGAATTGGAACGGGCTATGTGTGGCCAGAAGCCTCGGGGAGGGTATCGAGTCCATGTCCGGGAGTAGTCTACTTTCTGCATACAACTGGCCTGCAAGGAAAGGAACACACTGGTGGGGGTTGAGGGTGGTCAAGTTGTGGGTAGGGGAGAGAGAAGAAGAATTGCGGTTGACAGTCGCATAAAGCAGAGCTTTCAGCCATGTTGTTCCGGACTTGGGCAAGGTGGCCATGATGATGTCGGTAGGTCTGGCCTCGAATAGTTTTTGGGCAACCATGGAGCCAACCATGGCGAGTATTGGTAGAAAGACGCCGTCGTGGAAGCAGAGGTCCGCCTCAGCGCACCCCTCGACCATGGGGAGGCTCGACACGAGGTCGCGACATTGTTGATATACCCTTTGGTAGCCTTCTTCCTTGTGCTCCTGCTCTGTTTGCCGAGGAGGCAGGTGGGGTTGTTCCATGGAGGTGTGGAAGGTTTCTTGTAAGATGACGATGCGGGAGAGAGAGATATTTATACACAGGTTGAGTCGTTCATTGTTGATTTCAGTTGTATGGAGAAGGATTGTTAATTAAATGTTTCTTTAACTCGTTTCTCGCAAGCAGGATTGATAGTGAAATGTCGTTTTCCTCTTTGGAGTAGTATTTCTTTCTTTATATGAACTCGTTTCTCGCAATCAGCATTGTTAATGAAATGTTGTCCACTGTAATAGTAGAAGTGATGTAGGAATACTTCTAAATATTATTCAGATTCAGATTCAGATTCCATCACACAGCTGGAGTCTTGACCGATCAGTAGAAATACCATTTTGAGTCCACGACCTCAATTCACAAAGTCAACTCCTAGAAAAGGTGCCCATGACTGGGAGGTTGATACGAAGTGGCCTTGAGTTCATGTTCCATACCACGTATGGGTATAACGACAGGCGCTGGAGGAAAGGTTTATGGCAGGAAGTTATACAGGTCAGTACTTTAGCGGATATGAATCACGGGCTCCTCCTAGTGATTATGGGTTACTTCAATGCTCTATTATATCGATACGACAAGATTGGAGTACCTGATTCCATCTTACAAGATTTCCAACAGTACCTCATGCAATTAGGACTACAGACTCTGGAGAGAACTGGACATCTATGGATGTGGCATAACAAGGCAGTCCGGAAACGGGTAGCATGTCAAATTGATCGCGCGCTTGGCAACCGGGCATGGTTTGACAAATTCCCAGCTTCGACTACAGAGGGCTTATCAGCGGGCACAAGTGATCACTCCCCGGTATGTGTCCGACTGGTGGAGTCGCATATCTCCAGCGCTAGACCATTTCGATTCAATAATAAATGGCCTGCAATGGATGGATACTAAGCTGTGGTTTTGGCCCGCCTAAACACAGTCGTTCGAGGAACCTTCAGTATCGCATGATGACTAAACTAAAGCTGGTGAAGGCTGGACTCAAGAAATGGTCCAAGGCAATACCTTCTCGCTTGGTGGCTGATGAAGAGCAGAAACTGTGCGTGTTACAGGCACAGCTACAGTCCGACATTCTCAACCCTGTACTTGCAACGGAAGAGAAGTCTCTCGGCTAGGAGGTCAGCCAACTTTGGGTTCAAGAGTAGATAGAGATGGCGCAAAGGACGAAATATACATGGTTACGGGAAGTGGACAGGGGCACGAAGTTCTTCTACGATGTGGTGCAGTCGAGACAAAATTGAAACCATATTAGCAAACTTATCATCCCTGACGGTAAGGAAGTTGCTTCTACTGGAGACATACAAGTGAAGGCAATTAGAAGGTACTATTCTGATCTTTACAATCAGAATGATTATTTGAATGTGTTTCCTGAGCTTCTATGCAAACATACGGTTACTCCGCACGATAATTTGTGATTTTGTATGTCAGATCATACTCGCCATAGGGTTTGACAATACTTGGATGTATAGGGTTCGTGAATGCATCTCAATGCAAACGTTTTCAGTATTAATCAACGGTCAACCTCATAGCTTTATTTGTAGTAACATGGGATTGCAGTAGGGGGATCCAATCTCTCCATACTTATTTACATTGGTCTTGGAGTATTTTTTATCTCTTATGGACTGCGCTGATTAAGCAGCAGATTACTCCGTTGCACAAGCAGGTTAAGACACACATATCATATTTGATTTATTTGGATGACCTTTTGGTTTTTTTGGCACCGTCGTAGACAGAACTCAATTAATTGCTGACATCGATTATGGAGGTGTTTGGGTAGTATACAGAGCTCCACTTGGATCGAGACGAGAAACTCATATTTTAATACTCATTGCTTGAACAAAGATTAACGAGCCTTGGGTGTTGAACGGGAGAGCTTCCAATAAGGTACGTGGATATACCGTTATCGGTCAACTACACCAGGCACTTAGATTGTCAGAGTTTGGTTGAATATGTATAGCGAAGAGTGGAGGGGTGGCATTCACAAAGCCTGTCATTGGGAGAGCGTATAGAGCTCGTGCAGTTATTACGCCTATAGCCCGTTTCTGGCTACATGCAATACTTCTCCTTCAAGTATATATATATATATATATATATATATATATATATATATATATATATATATATATATATATATATATATATATATATATATATCTGATACCAATTTATATCAAAGCATCTGTATCGTATCCTAGTTCCATGACGATGTTGTGTTGACACATATATATAAATTTTAATTAAAGAAACTTTGTTTGAAGTCATAATTTAATTCCTAAATTCTAAATCAAATACAGAATTTTATCTCAAATTTCAAAACAAAAAAAAAAAGAAAATTTAAAGAAAAATGAATTCAAAGAATGAGGGCTTTCCTTGGTTGATTTAGGTTTAGAATTGAGGGTTAAGGCTTGAGTCTTCTTCTCCAATTTCTCCTTCTTCTTTCTTCCAATTTCTTCCTCTTCTTCTTCTCCTTCAATTTCTTCTTTTCTTTTTTAGTTTTGTTAGTGTTTGTGTTAGGGATCAAGAGTAGATTATCAGTGTGTTTCAGCTAGTGTCAGTAGAATACAGGTAAATATAGAGTATTAGTGATATTTATATATATTGCAAGAACAACCTAGATTTAGTCAGCTCCCTCCCTCCCCCTTGGGATCAGAGCGGGTCGTTAGATTTAGAGGTAGGCCTAGGTGGGTGGACATAGTGGATGGTGCAGAGGAATAGTTCTCTAGTGTATGTGTTGACACAAAATGGTCACAGTCAACCTGATTCTGATAATCGTCAAACATCAGATCGAAAAAACAGATGAAGCAGATACTCGATGCAAAGCATATCAACTCTGTCAGTATTAAAGTCAGACTCTGCAACATCTATTGGTTTCTATTCAAATGTAATCCTTTATTTATTTGAGTCTAGGACTGATGTAAGCTGAGTCACACTAGCAAAATCCAAGTACCTATATCGAGATACCTAGTCCACTCAAATGAACCAAAGAACCTATCCACCAAATCAGGCCACATTTATTTACAAAGTCTACCATACTAAGAGACCGAATTACTCGTGTCGAACTCGGACCGAACTCGGTTACTCTTTTGGTATGAAATCAACCAGTTCAATAGATCCTGATTTCTTGGCCCAACGGTTAATAATTTGAATTAAACCCTGACCGAATTTTGGCCGAATTCTGTTTGCCTACATCCTACAAATGGGATTGGAATTCCTCATTCTAACAATAACTCAACCATTCTTAAAGTCTTCTATCATATTGTGAGCAAACCCCTAAAGCTTTAATCTTCCCATCTAAATAGAAACTCCCTAGCCTTCCTAGTGCCAAGTGCTATCTCGATCTAGAAGTCTTCTGAGTTGTAAAGAGCTTTGTTCAATCAGTTACTCTCTCTATCAAGCTGTAAAGTTACGAGACTTCGGATCAAACCTCGTGGTGTAAAGAAATGGCAAGCATTCAGATCAAAGCTTGTGATTCACTATTGGTGATTATAGTGGATACAGCTCCGAGCTTGAGTTCTCGGGACTGGACTAGTCCTCCACTACCAGAAAAAGTCAAATTAGCGACGTTTAAAAACGTTCTAAATGACGAAAAATGTCGCTAATCACATTTAGCGACGTAATTAGCGACGTTCCAAAGAAGTCAAAAAAATAAGTCGCTAAAAGTAAAAACGTCGCTAAACGTCGCTATGCCGACATTTTTTAGCGACTTAAATGTGTCGCTAAAATTAGCGACGTTTAGCGACGCAACGTCACTAATTAGCGACATTAATTAACGTTGCTAATTAGCGACTTATATAGCGACGATACAGCGACGTCTTTAATGACCTGGCAATACTGCCATATCAGCAATTTGTGACGTACATCGACGTTTTTAGCGACATGTTTAGCGACGTCATTAGCGGCGTGTATTAACGTCGCTAATTAGCGACGTATTTAGCGACGTGTATACACGTCGCTAAACGTCGATAAAAACGTCGCTAATTTTACAGAAAAAATAAAAAAAGAATTCTGAATTGTGTCTAAATAATTATTCCTATAGTTTATTAAATCACAATCAGTACAAATAGACCCGGAGCAACCCTCCGTTGAATTTTTGGGTTTGCCAACCCCCTTGGGTTGAACACTCAACACCGGTAAAATAACATATTTAATATGAATAATATAATAAAATTTGAAGAAAAGAAAGCATCCAGTAAATCTCATCGTAAAGAATACGGTAAATATATATCCATACAATCTCATCCTAAATAATAAAAAAATACAAATATCCAGCAACTAGCTATACTACTGTGGATTTGTAGGAGGCTGACCACCGGCGCGCATGAAGGATAAGAACAGCTCATACTGCTCCCGTGGAATCGACACCGATGTCGATGGAGAAGGCAGTGACGTCGGTGGACTCTGTGTCGCAGTAGGCGCACCAGAAGGCCGTCCCCGCTCCAAGTCTGCGAGTTGCTGGTTGTAAGAATCCATGGTAGATAGCAGCCTCGTACTGCTATGAACCATTGAATCCTGCATCATCGTTAGCCTCTCACCCATCGATAGCTGTGATGCCTGCGGCTCCATGATGTTGCGGTCTGTCGAGGCTCTAATATCATTTGTCAAATCCCGGAGCTCCGTGATGCTGCGGTTGAGCATATCGAATCGTGCGATGAGCGTCGGATCGTTCGCCTGCAGCTGGGACCGGGACTGCTCCTACATCCTTCGCAGTAACTCGTCACGGAAAGACGCAATCTGACGGTCAACGACCTCCTGGACTCTGGCCGACGACTGTGAGGGCTGTGTGGAATGCGCAGCTGTCGAGGAGGTCCTAGATGACTGCATCGCAACCAGGGCGCCATAGGATCCCGTACCGTAGTATGTACCCCTCTAGAGACCACCAGCT
Source organism: Iris macrosiphon (assembly GCA_036927795.1). NCBI lineage: Eukaryota > Viridiplantae > Streptophyta > Magnoliopsida > Asparagales > Iridaceae > Iris > Iris macrosiphon. The sequence continues at coordinate 167,857,520 of JAYESA010000012.1, forward strand.
GCGGTCACCCACAGGTCGTCCGCCGACGGAGCTGGAGCGGGCTGCAAGGAAGTACCAGCCTCTCTAGGTGTAGGTGCACTAGCAGTCGCCTGCTCACGCAGCCTAAGATACTCGGCCTAGAAAGGTTTGGAAACTCGATAATTGCCTAAGTTATATTAAAATTAACACAAAGTAAAGTAATACTTACATAGGTCTGCGAGGCCCTCTCATCAATAAGATTTTCGTCCTTTTGATAGGTGGCCAAGAAGACGGTCATCATGTTTGCATCCTCACCCCTCTGTACCTCTTAAAAATATATTATTTAGTACTAAACTTAAACATTTTTTCCTACTACCATTTTATGGTACTTATATTAAAATAATATATTTTAAAAGAAAAAACATACCAAACGACGAAAATATTTTGTCATCGGAATCGAGCCACCACACCACTTGGCAGCATTCCGCCTAGCCGCCTTGGCCTTCTCTGACCTTTCCTTGTAGCTCGGATCATCGAATCTAGCCCTTATCGCAGTCCACTGCTCAGGCGTGATCCAACATTGGATCGGTTTTCCAGCACGATCACGAGCCTTCTGGTCATCCAGAGCATCTCGGATAAGCTTGGCGGCAACGGTAGAAAAGAGTTGCTCGATCAACTCGGCTCGGTGCGGAGGATAGAAATACGTTTGCTACAATAAAAAATTTAGTAAGTGACCATCACGGATAAGAAATACACGATATATATTATGCTAAACCATCTAATTGACTTACTTTGTACCTTCGGCCCAAATCTCTGTCCTCGTCTCCTCCGGAGGTGCGCATGGAGGATCTTGCTGATGCTGGGACAACGTGGGCATGACCTCCTCGACATGCTCATCTGTCCCCATTGTTCCGTCAGCAGGAGGAACGCTAGACGAGGGAGTACTATCACGCCTGGAACTACTCGTCCCAACAGTCGGAGATGTGAGTGATCGATATACTGGTGTACTGGGCAACGATGATCCGGAACCAACAGTAGGCAGTACTGGAGGAGCACTCTGTCTACCTCGGGACCTGCCGAATCCTCCGCGTCGTCCTGTCATACCTGATAACAACATATGATGAATATAGAAAAACACAAATATATAGTACATTCTACAGTAAAATATGATGCATATCTCAAAGCATTCTACAGTCAAAATATAATACATATATTCGTTAAAATAGTATATTCTACAGTCAAAATATAGATATATTCTACAGGCAAAATATTTTATTTTTAATCATCTTTAGAAAATTCATCTTATTAGCCTTCCTCGTCCTCCTCTTCCTCTTCCTCCTCCTCGTCTTCACTTTCATCTACTTCGTCTTCGTCTTCCTCTTCGAATAATTCTACATCTTCTATATCATTACTCGTGTAATGAGTAACTTCCGTTGAGTCCACATCTATAATATTTGTTACAAGAGGTAGATCGTCCTCCTGATAAGCTATTTCGTCAATGTCAAAGATATTTCTAGCTTTAGTCTTGCATACTGTCCACTAATCCGACCTCGCTGTCCCCCGTCTAGGATAAGTTATGAAGTACATGAGCTGAGCCTGACTTGATAGGACAAATGGTTTGTAGCCTTGATATCTACGCTTGTAGTTTATATCCACAAGGCCATGCTTGTCAATTTTCCAACCTTGATCTTGAATCGGATCAAACCATTCATACTTGAATAGCACGATATTAGCAGGTTCTGTGCCATAATTATATGTCAACTCTACAATATCTCGTAAGATGCCAAAGAAATTATTGCCTGGATCAACGTCTTTGTAGTTCGAAGATTTGATACACAAACAACTATTTTTCGTGGAATCAACATCCAGAAAGCTGTCTCTGATAGGAGCATTTGTTGACTTGAACCTGAACCCATTCACACAGAAACTTAGCCATATTTTAACGGCAGTAATTGGTCCCTTGGCTAGAGTTCTAATAGATTCAGTCTCGAATGTTATTAGACGATCGACCTAAATACCAAAGTAGCGATAGTAAGTTATTTATTTTGCAAGTGCAGAATTAAAAAGTAATTACCAAGCATCTTACATATGCGCTCAACCAAGAAGGAAAATGGTATCTCATTTCTTGTTCTACTTCTTTGTCTGTTATGTAGGGTCTAACCGACCTCAACTCATCATTATATGTGCTGAAAAATAATGAAGCAATTGCTGATTAGTAGCATAATAGTATCTTTTACTATTATATTGAGATGATATAAACGTGGACGTATTAATTACTTACCCCTCTAGCTTCTCCACTTTATCCTCGTCGCAATTGAGTAATATATACAACTGAGCAACCCTTAGCTCATCGTCATTCAAATATCTCTTCTTCATTTTTCCCGAAGGCTTTCCGGATGCATTGAATACTTTGAGTATTGCACCATTAGATTCCTGATATGCGTCGTCCTTTCTCGGAGCTTTTGTTCTATTAGTAGCAATATGCGGTTTGAAATACGTCGAGCAAAAGTTTGTAATCTCCTCGAGAACATAAGCTTCACAAATAAAGCCCTCAACCCGTGCCTAGTTTTTCACCTTTCTCTTTAGGTGATTCAGATGCCGCTCGAAAGGGTACATCCACCGATAACTGACAGGACCACCAACACGTGCCTCATAGGAAAGATGAATTAGCAAATGCTCCATAGAGTCGAAGAATCCAGGAGGAAATACCTTCTCGAGCTTACATAGTGTTACCACAATGTCCTTCTCTTACTTTTCTAGATGATCGACGAGCAACTTAGTACAACAAAGATCTCTGAAGAATATGCTGAGTTCTGTCAATAGATGCCAAATGACCTGCGGTAAGAATTCCCAAAATGCAATCAGAATTAACCTCTCCATGAATACGTGACAATCGTGGCTCTTCATACACGCCAGTTTGTTCTCCTTGAGGTCGACGCATCTTCTCAAGTTCGATACGTACCCGTCTAAAAACTTTAGACCCTGAATTCACCTATAAAGTCTCCCTTTACCCTCTTTCTCCAGTGAGAAAACTGACTTAGGTTGCTTTAACTTTCCATTCCCCTCCTTTATCAAATGCAATACAGGACGTCTACATATTTCTTCTAAGTCCAACCTGGCCTTCGGATTATCTTTCTTCTTCCTATTTACCTCCATTACAGTATTAATTATGTTATCAAACACATTCTTCTCGATATGTATGACATCAAGGTTATGTCTGATCAGATTGGTGCTCCAATATGGCAGATCCCAGAATATACTCCTCTTCGTCCAGTTATGGGTGCGACCAAATCTGTCATACTTGTACCCCTTAGCAGGCTCTTCGATAGCACTTGGTAAATCTTTTATCTCTTCCTATATCGTATATCTGGGCCACCTTGGGGGTGGATTGGCCTTCTCTACAACTCCCGTACGAAAAACATTCCGGTTCCTCCGGTATGGATGATCCTTCGGCAGAAATTTTCGATGACAATCGAAGAAGCACGGTTTGCCTCCATATTTTAAACGGAAAGCCTTAGTACGGTCCATGCAATACGGACATGAGAGACGACCATGGGTGCTACATCCCGATAATATTCCATAGGCCGAAAAGTCATTGATGGTCCACATAAGTGCTGCCCTCATCTGAAAATTCTGCTTTCTAGAAACATCGTACGTATTGGCACCTACTTTCCACAGCTGATTCAACTCATCTATCAAAGGCTGTAAATACACATCGATGTTCCTCTTCGGATTGTTCGGACCCGGGATAATAACGGTTAGGAACATATACAGAGTCTTCATGCACATCCAAGGTGGTAGATTATACGGAGTGACGATCACAGGCCAACACGAATACTGGGAGCCCGAAAGTCCGAATGGGGTAAAACCGTCAGAGGAGAGCCCCAATCTGACATTACGCAAATCTTCGACAAAATATGGATACTCTCGATCAAAGTGCTTCCATGCTTCTCCATCGGATGGATGATCCAATACTCCTTCGATCTGTTTTTGCCTGTGCCAACTCATATTTTCTGCAGTCTCCTTAACCATAAACAACCACTGCAACCGCGGCGTCAAAGGCAAGTAGTGCATCGAATCGGTAGGCTTACTTACACCGACAGACTTTTCTCTAACAGTGGCCTTGTAGTGATCAACCCCACAGAATCTGTACGTATCTTCATCCTTATCGTCTTTATAGTACAACATGTACCCGTTGCGACATGCATCAATTTTTTCGTATCCTATCCAAAGCGATCTCACCATCCTTTTAGATCGATAGAATTCTTTAGGCAACTTTGCACCCTCGGGCAAGATCTCTATAATCAAATCGATCAGTCGATTATAGCATTCTTGCGACATGTTAAAATCGGACTTGATGCTCAATAATCTTGTAACCACCTCCAACGGTAAATGATCCTCACAACCAGGATATAGTGGAGTCCTTGCATTCTCCAGCAACTCCATAAACTTTGCAGCATCGACATTCGGTGCCTTCTCAGCTGCATCATAATTGTCCGGATTGAAACTAGGTCCCGCCGCATCATAATTGTCCGGATTGAAACTAGGCCCCGCCGTATCATAAACCATGTTCACCCACCCGTCGTCGTAAGCATCGTGGTCGTGGAAATCCATATACGGCTCCACATAGGACTCCGACTCCGATGCTAGAGATAGAAGTTCTCCGTGTGTGGTCCACTGATAGTAACTCGGCGTGAAGCCCTTCGAGTAAAAATGATATGTGACTTCCACTTCTGGATGATATTTTCTGTTGTGACATCTCACACACGGACACTTAATTTTGGTACCGTCCATGTACTGAGGGAACGTCTTGGCGAACTGCAGGAACTGCTATACACCCTCAATAAATTTATCCTGTACACCGCACCATGTCATCAGGATGACGGTTGTACATCCACGAACGATGACGCAGATAGTAATTCATATCCATTTCTAGATATTTCTGTAAAAATGAAAATATGTATCATATAAATCATTACATACAGTGTAATTCTCTAAAGAAGAAGCTGATAATTAGTTGGCTAGGTAATCTATATTTGAAGTCACAAAGAAGAAGCATGTTAGATTCTGTGCAGAGTGTGTGCACACCAGTGTAAGTACAATATTTTGTAGGACTGCAGCATGCTAGATCCTGGTAACTATAGCAAACCAAAATCCCAGCCTAGGCCAGGACAGAAGTTGTGGTTTCTTTTTTGTTAGGCTTGGTTTGGGATTGTTAAAGCTTATTATAAGATGGTAGGATTAAATTAAAAAAAGATAATGAATTTTTAAGTCAAAATGAATTTGATAAGCAACACTTTTTGATATGTTTCAAGTTTCTGCTTTCTTTCCTCAGAGTGAATATATCCACTACTTGCTTTCTTGCCAAATCTATAGCACAATTATCCAAGCTTCTCCAATAAAAGAAGGGTCGGGTATTGACCGGTTGCCCACTGATTGCTACACTATTTTCTGTACTCAAAATCTGAACACAATACACTCATCTCACTACCAGTTTGCAGCACAGAGCCCCCAAGGTCTGCACACTAACACATGCACTCTTGAAACAATCACATGATACACATCACTACCTACATACACTAGACATGCACATATTAATGAACAGATTACACAACCTCTCATATGCTAATATTGAACACATTTCTTAAGTTCAAACCCATAATACTTTAATTCCTACAATTCTATACTCAAATAGCAGGTGTAAAAACATATTGATACCCCTGTTCTGTGGTTAATCCTTGACACTGCTGCAGACTTCTACTGCACTGATGCACACGTGGGATTCTTTCACTACATAGGCTCTTTAGAGACATACACACATGCAGGGAATGTTGTTCCACAACACAGAAGTAATATGCCAGGTTGCACAGTTTCAAATGCCACTGCTGCAGTTTCAGTCTTGCACATACTGCAGGGCACTACTGCACTTACTGCTCTGAGCAGTTGCACAAATCCAGACCACACACCATACTGGAATACCAATATGCACATAGGAAACTGTGGGTTACCGTGTTTAATTTATGCACACACACAGAGAACTACCCAATCTCTGATACACACTGCACTGGAATCCCCTTTGCTGCAGACACACGAGTGTCTATGATACACCATGACACTCATCTAACACAGTTCACATCTATAATTTAATCACAACACTACACACCTTACTCAAGAACACATATACGCACTGTTAACACAAGGACACACTGTCATAGAGCAGTGTTCACTCTTGCACACTCCTCACAAGATCCAGTATACACCATCTTCGTACTGTTAACACAAGGACCCTGGTCAAAAAACCTAACCCTAACCCTAACCCTAGGTCCTGATCAGTGTCTGTGTCAGTATATGTTTGTGTGTGTTGTGTCTGTGTCAGTGTCTGTGTGTGTGTGTGTGTGTGTCGTGTCTGTGTCAGTGTCACATGTGTGTCCTGTGAGAGAGGGAGAGAGAGAGGGAGAGAGAGAGTTAGGGTTTACCTAGAGGAGGAGGAGGAGGAGGGGGGAGGACGCGGCCAAAGGGGGGAGGACGCGGCTGGAGGGGGGTCGCCGGGAGGGAGGAGGGGGCGTCGGAGGGAGGAGGGGAGCCGGAGGGGGAGGACGCGGCCGAGGGGGGTCGTCGGAGGGAGGAGGGGTCGCCGAAGGGAGGAAGGAGGAGCCGGAGCGGGTTTGAAATTTGGGAGAGAGAGAGGGAGAAATCGAAGAAAATGGGGAGAATCAGCCATTAGTAAAAAAATTAGCGACGTTTTAGCGACGCCAATAATGACGTCGCTAATTTTGAATTTAGCGACATTTTAGCGAAGCCAATAACGAAGTCGCTAATGATGTCACTAAATGTCCAAAATATATACGTCACTAAAAAATGTCACTAAACGTCTGTAAATAAAATATATTAGTGTCGTTTAACGATCTAAATTGAACTTATAGCGACTAATCTTTTAAAAACTGAATAAAAGTCGCTAAACGTTGCTAAATGTCGCCAATTAGCGACGTCTAGCAATGTTTTCACATGGAGTCGCTAAATTAGCGACATTTTTATATGGAGTCGCTAAAAAATGTCGCTAATTCCGCTTATTCTAGTAGTGCTCTCAGAGGGAAAACAGTATAAATTTTGGTGTTTGCATTTGCTTTCTCTCACTCTATTACATATGTTCATAACACTTCTAGTAGTATTACTTTCTCAAGAGATATATTCTAACTGCTAGTAGTTGATCACCAATGTATGCCATAGAATTATATTTTAACAGATATTTTTTTTGCTGCATACATACACTCTATTCACCCCCCCTCTAGAGTTGCCATACACGGTCCTACAATTGGTATCAGAGCAGGTACTCTTATAGTGGAACTTTTACTGATATCATTTACTCCTACAATTGGTATCAAAGTAGGTACTCTTACATTAGAACTATTACTGATATCAATTTCTCCTACAATTGATATCAGAGTAGGTAGTCTCTTATTTAGTTTCTGATCCCAATTGCTCCCACAATTGGTATCAGAGCAGTTGCTCTCTTATATAGATATTACTGATATTATTTTCTCCTTAATTGGTATCAGAACTGGTACTCTTTATATAGGAACTATTGCTCAAAGCAAGTTCTCTTGATTATCGAATTAACGTCCAAAGAGTATAACATATGGCAATAACAAGATCACTATTTTTCATCAATGGTGAAAACCAACTCCTTGATAAGCCACATGTTTTTAATAGCACTAACTACTTATTTTGGAAAATATATATAAGTTTTTTTCTAAAATCTCTTGGCTTTAACTTATGGACTTTTGTTACTAATGGTTACAAAAGAGTTGACAAAGCAGATAATGAATATACCGAGGATAAAAAAAAAAAAGCAGCAAGCGATGATGCAAAGGCAATATACATGCTCTACTGTACTCTAGGAGAAGACGAATTCAAACTTATCTCCAAGTATAAAACATCATATGAGATATGAAAACTACTGGAAGGCTATGGAGACAACAAAGAAGAAGAAGAAGAAGAAGAAGAAGATCATAATATTACAAGCTCGTATCAAAATGAAGAAGCTACAAGAACAAAGAAAGATGCAGACATTCAATGCAACAATGATGACAACAAATAAGAAAAGGTTGAAAACTTATGCCCAAGTGAAATTCTAGCAATCAATGCAAGCATCCAGTACAAGAATGAAAAAAATCTTCAACATACGACAAACTTGTGCATAATGGTAAGCGAGGTAAATGATGACTCTCTAGCAAAAGATATTTCATATGATGAACTGTATGATACTTTTAATGATTTGTTTGAAGACTATAATAAGCTTAGAAATAACTATAAGCAAGCTCAAAAAGATATCAAATCCTATCATCTTAAGAATGATCATCTTATTTTCTTACTTAAGGAAGCTAGAGAAAACTGCTCTTCTGATGAATCAATTAAAATCTCCAAACTTGAGCTTAGCTTACAAGAAGATCTTGACTGCTTCGATAAAAACAATCAAGAAAATGCTAAACTTAAGGAGGACTTAAAACAGGAAAATAAGAAGTACTCTAATGCCTCACTTAAGATAGATGCTCTTATTGCTAAATATAATAATTTATATGCCACCTCTAAAAAGTTAGAGATTAGATTGGAAAAGCAGGTCATACAACATACTACTCAGTCTAACACGAGACACATGGCTAAACAAAAGAGCACTCACAACAAGATACCAGTAAGCAAACTAAATTCTTCTGTAAACCCCCTCGATTAATTCTATAGATAGTCAGGTATGGATCGGGAAAATTTTGGATTAGCAGCAGATGTTGAGGTTTAGAGTAGAGTTGCTTTTGTTTGTTATTTTATTTAATTAAACCCTTGGCGCGCCCTACCATTGCTAAATTATTCAGAGCCCTATATCAGCCCATAAATTCCATCGGACTATTGTACTTCTGACTTGACTCGCCAATTTAGGCACTGGACTTTTCCGTCATACAAAAAATTTTGTGCCTTAAATTAATTGCATAATTTCCAGTATCCTAAATCCCATATTTAATTCCATGTCGGATACCTATGTCGTTATCCAAAATTTTGAGATACCAACTTAACCCGTTGAGCCGGACCAACTAAAGGGTCCAAGACTGACTCCAAGCCCACACTATTTTTGACCTTTGTGTCATTTCCAAATTTTGACCCCAAGTGCCCCCATTTAATTTAAAAGTGCGGGACACTTTAATTCTATTTAAATCGGGGATACTAATTTTTGACTAATCCTGTTTTAATCCCCAACTAATCCCAATGCCCATTTAATTAAACCCATGCCAAACACACAATACCCCCTCACCCTACAAAATACTAAACACCAATTTTCCCCACAAATTTTCCACCATTTCATGTGTTTGTGCAATTACCCAAATTTAAGGGGCTTAGTTGCATTAATGAAATAGGTGTCTTAACCTCTTTGGTCAAGGCCAATGGAGAAGCTCCCTCTCCTTTAACAAAGTCAAGGCCATCCCCATTCTCTCTCATTTGGATGAAGAAATTCCTCCATGTGAAATCCTCACCACCCATTCAAATTGGAGCATCCCTAACCACGCACACACATCACCTTTCCCCTATAAAACCTCAACATCACCCATCACTTCGCCCAAGCCGGCCCTAATCCCAAAACCTAGGGAACCACATCCTCCTCTCTCTCTTCTCCCTCCCCCACCTAGAAAACCGAGCCCCTACATATTTATTTCTTCTTCTTTTCTTTTTTTTCTTCCTTTCTTCTTCTCCTCCTCCTGCATTCTTCATCTCCTTCTATGGGATAGAAAATCCGAACCCTCTCCGGCCAGCTTCCCGTCGAGCCTAGCTCCGGCCAAACATTCTCCGGCCTACTGAGATTGCCACAACCTCCCCGCAGCTCGGCATCGATACCCCGGCGGCCGAGTATCACCCGCAACCGCCACTCCAGAGCCACCGCAGCTCAGGTCCTTCTCCGGCCTACTATAGTTCAGTCGAGCCGCGGCTGATCTCCATCTGACCCGGCGTTCAAGCGCAGCTCCGACGAGCTGCAACCCGCGCCGAGATACCCGCTGTTATCCGGCGAGCTTCCTCCACCTAGCCCTTTCTCAATCCGCTGGGTCGAGCCACTGAGCCGGTCGGGCAGCTCCGGCCATTCTCCAACCGCTGGGTCAAGCTATTGCTCCGGTCGGGCAGCTCCGGCCATTCTCCAACCGCTGGGTCGAGCCACTGCTCCGGTCGGGCAGCTCCGGCCATTCTCCAACCGCTGAGTCAAGCCACTGCTCTGGTCGAGCAACTCTGGCCTCAATCCCGACAGGACCGCCATCGTCACCTCCAGTCGACCTCGGCAGGATGTGGCGAGCCCGCTGCCTGAACCACCATCACTCCCGCTGCCATCTCCGGCGAGAACTCGCCCTACCACCTCGACTCCATCGATTCCCCCTGCTGCCTCAACCACCTCCCTCCGACCGGCCACACCGGCGTGCCGCTGTGCCACCACCGTGGTAAACTCTTCCCCATTCCCCTTTTATAGTATAGTATTATTTGATAGTCTAATAATTATTGTGTTGTTATATATATCTTAGGGTTCATGATTTAGATTTAGTAAAGGGTTACGTATATGCATAGAGATTTTGAGGTTTTGTGTCATGTGAAATCGTAGGGTTATTACATTTTATTATATGCATTTTGATGGTTGTAGAGGAGCAGATTTAATTATTGTGGGATGAGGTTGTGATATTAAAATATTGATTGGTATCAAAGAGTATGTTTATGTTTAGGAGATGTGTTTGATATCATAAGTTGTTCATTGGCTGAGGGCTGATAAATAATAATGAAATGATAGAGGAGTAGCTATGTATATGTGAGAGGATGTTCAAATAATAAAATAACATTGTCGAGGGTTTAATAAATAAAAATTAAATTATTTGAGGATGATATTTGTAAACGTGCTTGATAACGACTGTGAACATCGGGATGAAGCCTGAGGTTTGATCATGGCTTGAACTGCTGATAAACAACGTGATGAATAGTGGGATCGAGGATTTGTCTGATGATGTTATACAAGTGATTAATTGGATTAGATGTAATATACCCTTAGTCAACCTTGGACAACCCTCTAGCGTCGTGTCCCTATTAGTTATAGCTGAGTCTGTGCATACGTTTAGACGTGTGTCACATCCCTGTTTGCCACATGATAGTTTATTGATTTAGTTTGTACCTCTTTTCTAGGTACTACGGGACCTAAGGACTTGGACATGGTACCGGATCCCCGTCACCAGCAGCCGGACGCAGGAAAGTGTACCTTGCCACCCTGTATTTTAGCTTACAGATATTTATTGTTTCTTTATGTACATTGTGCACGTATTTATGTTGACATTCGATACTTTGCGTCTGGATCACAACCGGGTGGAGACGTTCGTCGTAACTTCTTAGAGTGATTTGTTAGATGTTCGTAACACCTCGATGTACGTACCTGAGTATATCGATACCCCAGGACATATTCTTACACCGTGATCGTGCCAGATTCCTGTATCCTGATACTGACATCATGACCAGAGACTGGGATGACCTTAGGGTCGTGTCTGTTGAGTTATTCTATCTGTCAAGACTGTTAGATAGAGGTTCAGGATCAGCACACCATCGTTGACCGCTTGGGATGGGGAAGACAGTTACTAGACGTTTGGGCTCCTCTGTACGCGCTTATATATGTATATGTACTGTTTCTGTAGTGATCCTGTATCTAGTGTAGTTGTATCACCCGTGTGACTCTTTGCCCGGAGCTGCGGTACGTCCCGTGTGTCTCTGTGTCCGGAGCTACGGTTTTATTTTGGATAGCCCACGCGTCGAACATTATCTTCAAACTGTGTCACACTTAGTTGGTTATACTAGATTACTCCGTCGTTGCACTTATACTTTCTGTTGTACTTTGGCATGCTGTATTTTTGTACCTTATTACGTCCCTCTGGGGACCTGGTTTCCTGCCAGTTTGTCAGCATAGACGATTGCGGAGCATTTGGAGTTGTTGATGGAGTTGCATGTCTTGCGGGCATTGTATCAGGTACTCATATCATTCTACTGGCATTGTGGTTACTTTATTCATATTGATTATTCATCTGCTGTTGTAGCCTAGTTTTTGTAGACTCATCTCTTCTCGAGTCTATTCGAGTTTGTAGGTTATTGGGCGGCCGACCTTAGCACATATAGCTCTTTCTTGTATAATGCTGTACATTATGGATTGAGACATAGAGGTTTACATTTATGGGATATCTAGATAGTGCCCTTTATATTTTACAGCTTATACGTATTCGAGTCAGACCAGAGTCTGGTCGATTGCATAGATGGCGTGTCACGTGTTCCTGGTCCTATGTATTTTGGGACTGGGGCATGACATATTTTTGTGGTGGCCCATACAGGTCCGATTTAAATCGACTTGGTCACCTAACTGTGCCAAGCGATCCTGCAAATTAGGAATGGATATTATGATTATTGAATAGGATCTCAATCCACAATCGATTTTAAAAATTCACTTTGTATGTGATTATCGCCCTTGGACTTCCAATTTGTATTCGTTCAATTTTCGTCAATATCGTTATCATTGTTCCCATCCCCTATTATTCACGAAGAAGGATGCTTGTGCCTGATGATTTCCCTCCAGAAGAAGATTGAAGACCAGACGATAAAAGACAGAATTCGTATAACATTCTCTGAGAAGATTATTACCCTGAGTAGGATAGATGGATAGGTTCTTTTGGATTCTAGAACTAGTATGGAAGGGTAGCAAGAGAATTGGAACCAGTAGTACCCTATTCGTACTTGAGATAGCCGTGATATCGGAAGTACTAGGAGCTGGAAGGATTGTTGATCATGACCAAGAATAATTTATGGAAATGAATAGCCTGATGATGGAAACTAGTGGTTGTATATGATAGCAATACTAGGAACGATGATTATGAGCTAGAGGAGATGAAATTTTAGGATTTCACTTGGAAGATAATGATCAGGTTCCAGGAATTCTAGTATGTGCTTGAGTGATACCATTATTGTACTTGTGACTTGGAGAGATGAATAACGAAAAGAAGAAATTCGATGTTGAAAACCTTGAGGAGAAGAGAAATTATACATTAGGCAAGGAAGCATTTTTTTTAGGATTGATGTTGAAAACAGAACAGGAGAATTTATCTTGAGGTTAAAGTCTAGACTATGACATTATCCTAGACATGGATTGGTTGAGCTAATACCATGCGACGCTAGATTATCGGCATGGTTATATTATTTATGACCACCAGATTACCCTGAGTTTGAGTTTCTTCAGAGAGCCCGGGAGCATGGTGTCCATCTACCTTGGAGGCACACAATACAAGGTGAACCAGTGTACCCCCGCCTTATATCAGAGTTTGAGGATGTGTTTCTAGAGAATCTTCTAGGCCTGCCACCTGTCTGAAAGATAGAGTTGTTATAGAGTTGAAACCAAGAGCCGAGCCAGTCATTTTTCCATCTTCAGACTAGCACCGATAGAGTTGGCTGAGTTGAAGGTCCATAGTAGAGGATCTCTTAGACAAGGGTTTCAGTCGGACTAGTGTTTCTCTATGGGGGAATACCCATCTTAATTGTGCCGAAGAAAGACGGAATGGTACATTTGAATCAGCTAAGTGGCGCATATGTATTCTCGAAGGTCGATCTCAGATCAAGCTATCATTAGATCAAGGTACGGAGAGAGGACATTCCGAAGATATCTTTTCGGATATAGTATGGACACTATGAGTTTCTAGTCATGACGTTTGGTTTAATCAACGCGCCAGCAGTATTTATGAGCCTGATGAACAGTATTTTCCACCAGTACTTAGATAAGTTCATGGTGGTATTTATTGACGACATCTTGGTACATTCCAAGAGCCAGGAGGAGCACGAGAGACCTCTCAGGATCGTGTTAGAGACGCTGAGGCAGGAGAGGCTGTATGCCAAGATCAGCAAATATAAGTTATGATTAGATCGAATAAGACAGCCTACGTATCGAGACAGCTGAGAGTTTATGAGGACAACTATCCGATGTACAACCTAGAGCTAGCTGTAGTAATATTTGTACTAAAGCTATGGCGACACTACCTTTATAGTGAGCGTGTTGGGATTTGCACAGATCATAAAAGTCTGAAGTATGTATACACGCAGAAGGAGCTCAACATGAGACAGAGGCGCTGGCTAGAGTTGATGACAGATTATGATATTGAGTTATAGTACCACCCTGGCAAGGCGAATGTAGTAGCAGATGCCTTAAGCAGGAAGCCCATTGCATACTTTTTGACGACTCGGGGAAATTGCTAGAGGATCCCCAGGAGCTTGGGATAGAGATTGTACTGCCAGGCATGGATGGACAGATGGCCAGTCACGAGGTTCAGTCTACATTGATAGAGAGGATCAAAGCAGCCCTGCCTACAGATACAAGATTTCGACGTCTACAAGAGAAGACAGAGGCCGACATGCAAACGGGACTCAGGATTCATGAAGACGGAACATTGAGGTATGGAGATCGCCTATATGTTCCGAGTGGTGAGCTACGCCAAGAGTTGATGACCGAGGCACATAGCTCGATTTATTCCATTCATCCCGGGGGTACGAAGATGTACCGAGACTTGAGGCAGCATTTCTGGTGGCATGGAATGAAGAGAGAAATTGTAAGATTCGTGGCGAAATGTTTAGTTTGTCAGCAAGTCAAGGCTGAACATCAAAGGACTGCAAAATTATTGCAGCTACTTCCCATTCCCGAGAGGAAGTGGGAACACATTACTATGGACTTCATCACAGGATTCCCGCGGAGCCCTAGCGGAAAGGATGCAGTTTGGGTTGTCGTAGACAGACTCACCAAGTCTGCACATTTCTTGCCCTTTAGAATTAGGCAGTCCATGGAGATATTAGATGACATGTATATGAGACAGATAGTATGACTACATGGAGTGCCTGTCAGCATCATGTCGGATCGTGATTCCAGATTCACATCGCATTTTTGGCGGAGTATGCAGGAGAGCCTAGGAACTCGTCTCAAGTTCAGCACTGCATATCATCCCCAGACTGATGGTCAGTCAGAGCACACAATACAGATATTAGAGGATATGTTGAGAGCGAGCATGATTGATTTTGGAGGATCTTGGGAGGACCACCTACACTTGGTAGAATTCTCCTACAATAACAGCTACCAGGCTAGCATACATATGGCACCTTATGAGGCACTGTACGGCAGAAAATATAGGTCGCCAGTTTGTTAGAGTGACATGGGAGAGCGTCAGATACTTGGTCCAGAGTTGGTGATACAAACAGTGGAGAAGGTCAAGCAGATTCAGAGCCACCTGCGTGCAGCACAGGACAGACAGAAATATTGGGCTAATGTGCATCGCAGGCCATTAGAGTTCAAGGAGTGTGACCATATATTTTTAAGGATATTGCCTACTCGTGGTACCATCAGATTCGAAGACAGAGGCAAGCTGAGTCCGAGGTACATCGGGCCTTTTGACATCTTGGAACGAGTTGGCGAAGTGGCTTACCGTCTTGCATTGCCTCCATCATTAGAGGGAGTGCATGAAGTATTTCACGTATCACAACTGAGGAGATATGTTGCAGACCCTAGCGACGTGCTTGATCATTCGAAGATTACAGTCAGGCCCAGTCTATCTTACGTAGAGCAGCCAGTTGAGATCCTCAATCACAGCGAGAAGACCTTGAGAGGGCAGACTATTCGACTGGTCAGAGTTGCATGGAAGTACCATTCGCCAGGCGAGTCTACTTGGGAGCGCGAGAATTCTATTCGGTAGCGGTTCCCAAATTTATTTGAGGAGCAAGGTACGAATTTACGTACGACATTTGATTACTAGTTGTTTTTAAATTCTTTTTTCTATTATCGTTCTTCACTTTTAATTTTGGGGACAAAATTTTTCTAAGTTGGGAAGAATGTAAACCCCCTCGATTAATTCTATAGATAGTCAGGTATGGATCGAGAAAATTTTGGATTAGCAGCAGATGTTGAGGTTTAGAGTAGAGTTACTTTTGTCTGTTATTTTATTTAATTAAACCCTTGGCATGTCCTACCGTTGCTAAATTATTCAGAGCCCTATATCAGCCCATAAATTCCATCGGACTATTGTACTTCTGACTTGACTTACAAATTTAGGCACTGAACTTTTCCGTCACACAAAAATCAAATCCTTTGTGCCTTAAATTAATTGCATAATTTCTCATATCCTAAATCCCATATTTAATTCCGTGTCGGACATCTGTGTCGTTACCCAAAATTTTGAGATACCAACTTAACCCATTGAGCCGGACCAACTAAAGGGTCCAAGACTGACTCTAAGTCCACACCATTTTTGACCTTTGTGTCATTTCCAAATTTTGACCCCAAGTGCCCCCATTTAATTTAAAAGCGCGGGACACTTTAATTCTATTTAAATCGGGGATACCAATTTTTGACTAATCCTATTTTAATCCCCAACTAATCCCAATGCCCATTTAATTAAACCCATGCCAAACACACAACACTCCCTCACCCTACAAAACACCAAACACCAATTTTTCCCATAAATTTTCTATCATTTTAGGTTTTTGTGCAATTACCCAAATTTAAGGGGCTTAGTTGCAATTAATGAAATAGGTGTCCTAACCTCTTTGGTCAAGGCCAATGGAGAAGCCCCCTCTCCTTTGACCAAGTCAAGGCCATCCCCATTCCCTCTCATTTGGATGAAGAAATTCCTCCATGTGAAATTCTCACCACCCATTCAAATTGGAGCATCCCTAACCACACACACATCACCTTTCCCCTATAAAACCTCAACATCACCCATCACTTCTCCCAAGCCGGACCTAATCCCAAAACCTAGGGAACCACATCCTCCTCTCTCTCTCCTCCCTCCCCCACCTAAAAAATCGAGCCCCTACATATTTATTTCTTCTTCTTTTCTTTTTCTTCTTCCTTTCTTCTTCTTCTCCTCCCGCATTCTTCATCTCCTTCTATGGGATAGGAAATCCGAACCCTCTCCGGCCAGCTTCCCGTCGAGCCTAGCTCCGGCCAAACGTTCTCCAGCCTACTGAGATTGCCACAGCCTCCCCGCAGCTCGGCATCGATACCCGGTGGTCGAGTATCACCCGCAACTGCCACTCCAGAGCCACCGCAGCTCAGGTCCTTCTCCGGCCTACTGCAGTTCAGTCGAGCCGCGGCTGATCTCCATCCGACCCGGCGTTCGAGCGCAGCTCCGACGAGCTGCAACCCGCGCCGAGATACCCGCTGTTATCCGGCGAGCTTCCTCCACCTAGCCCATTCTCAATCCGCTGGGTCGAGCCACTGCTCCGGTCGGGCAGGTTCGGCCATTATCCAACCGCTGGGTCGAGCCACTGCTCCGGTCGGGCTGCTCCGGCCATTCTCCAATCGCTGGGTCGAGCCACTGCTCCGGTCGGGCAGCTCCGGCCATTCTCTAACCGCTGGGTCGAGCCACTGCTCTTGTCGGACAGCTCCGGCCATTCTCCAACCGCTGGGTCGAGCCACTGCTCCGGTCGAGCAACTCCGGCCTCAATCCCGACAGGACCGCCATCGTCACCTCCAGTCGACCTTGGCCGAATTTGGCGAGCCCGCTGCCTGAACCACCATCACTCCCGCTGCCATCTCCGGCGAGAACTCGCACTACCACCTTGACTCCATCGATTTCCCCCGCTGCCTCAACCACCTCCCTCTGACCGGCCACCCCGGCGTGCCGCCGTGCCGCCACCGTGGTAAACTCTTCCCTATTCCCCTTTTATAGTATAGTATTGTTTGATAGTCTAATAATTATTGTGTTGTTATATATATCATAGGGTTCATGATTTAGATTTAGTAAAGGGTTACGTATATGCATGGAGATTTTGAGGTTTTATGTCATGTGAAATCGTAGGGTTATTATATTTTATTATATGCATTTTGATGGTTGTAGAGGAGCAAATTTAATTATTGTGGGATGAGGTTGTGATATTAAAATATTGATTGGTATCAAAGAGTATGTTTATGTTTAGGAGATGTGTTTGATATCATAAGTTGTTCATTGGCTGAGGGCTGATAAATAATAATGAAATGATAGAGGAGTAGCTATGTATATGTGAGAGGATGTTCAAATGATAAAATAACATTGTCGAGGGTTTAATAAATAAAAATTAAATTATTTGAGGATGATATTTGTAAACGTGCTTGATAACAACTGTGAACACAGGGATGAAGCCTGAGGTTTGATCATGGCTTGAATTGCTGATAAACAACGTGATGAATAGTGGGATCGAGGATTTGTCTTATGATGTTATACAAGTGATTAATTGGATTAGATGTAACATACCCTTAGTCAACCTTGGACAACCCTCTAGCGTCGTGTCCCTGTGAGTTATAGTTGAGTCTGAGCATACGTTTAGACGTGTGTCACATCCCTGTTTGCCATATGATAGTTTATTAATTTAGTTTGTACCTCTTCTCTAGGTACTACGGGACCTGAGGACTTGGACATGGTACCGGATCCCCGTCACCAGTAGCCGGACGCAGACAAGTGTACCTTGCCACCGTGTATTTCAGCTTACAGATATTTGTTGTTTCTTTATGTATATTATGCACGTATTTATGTTGACATTCGATACTTCATGTCCGAATCACAACCGGGTACAGACGTTCGTCATAACGTCTTAGAGTGATTTGTTAGATGTTCGTAACACCTCGATGTACGTACCTGAGTATATCGACACCCCAGGACACATTCTTATACTGTGATCGTGCCAGATTTCTGTATCCTGATACTGACATCATGACCAAAGACTGGGACGACCTTAGGGTCGCGTCTGTTGAGTTATTCTGTGTGTCAAGACTGTTAGATAGAGGTTCAGGTTCAGCGCACCATCGTTGACCGCTTGAGATGGAAAAGACAGTTACTAGACGTTTGGGCTCCTCTCCACGCGCTTATATATGTACATGTACTATTTCTGTAGTGATCTTGTATATATTGTAGTTGTATCACCCGTGTGACTCTTTGCCCGGAGCTGCGGTACGTCCCGTGTGTCTCCATGTCCGGAGCTACGATTTTATTTTGGATATCCCACGCGTCGAACATTGTCTTCAAACTATGTCACACTTAGTTGGTTATGCTAGATTACCCCATCGTTGCACTTGTACTTTCTGTTGTACTTTGGCATGCTGTATTTTTGTACCTTGTTACGTCCCTCTGAGGACCTGGTTCCCTGCCAGTTTTGCAGCATAGACGATTGCGGAGCATTTGGAGTTGCTGATGGAGTTGCATGTCTTGCGGGCATTGTATCAGGTACTCATATCATTCTACCGGCATTGTGGTTACTTTATTCATATTGATTATTCATCTACTGTTGTAGCCTAGTTTTTGTAGACTCATCTCTTCTCGAGTCTATTCGAGTTTGTGTGTTATTGGGCGGCCGACCTTAGCACATATAGCTCTTTCTTGTATACTGCTGTACATTATGGATTGAGACATAGAGGTTTACATTTATGGGATATCTAGATAGTGCCCTTTATATTTTACATCTTATACGTATTCGAGTCAGACCAGAGTCTGGTCGATTGCGTAGCTGGTGTGTCACGTGTTCCTGGTCCTACGTATTTTGGGACTAGGGCGTGACAGCTTCACACTATCATGCATGTAGAACACAATATACTTCACACAATCATGCAGTCTATTACAAATATCCACGCAAGACATGTCACACTACTTCACATACTCATCCTTCTATACCCAACACAAATGCCTATGCTATATTTCATTATTGTGGTTTAAAAGGACACATTACACTTCAGTGTAAGGCTAGAAAATTGGTTGATACGAATATGTATAATTTGATTCCTAAAGCTAACAAATATGGATCCAAATCCTGGATAGCAAAATCTTGTTCTAATCATATAGGTGGAATGTTTGCAGCAAGACGTAATGGTAAAGGAGAAAGTTGCTGATTGTAAAAATCTAAATGGATATTCTCATAAGCAATTGCACCAACAACGAAACATGGCTATTAAGTTATTATGGTGATACAAACTTTCATATTTATAGTATACTGTACTCTTTTAATATGTTAAAATAATTATTCTTAAACTGTGTATGAAGAAACTCTTATTAAATAATTCTTCAATATCATGCTCTAAAGGTATATAAATTATCGTTAAAAATCCTAAAGGGTCCTTCTGTCAACAAGGTGTAAAACAGCCTTTAGCGACATGGTACTTAAGTGTCTTCGGACCACCGCTAGCTGGGAACCAGCCCCTACAACTAATTAATAATAATAAAAATATCTCACTGAGTTATGATATACAAAGATCTATTTATAAAAAATTTCTAAATACAATTATCATTCATTCAGTGATTGACTGTTATAAATTCTTTTAATGACTTGTCTAATAGCAATGACTGATAATAGCCTATCATAGTTATAGACCTCATATATTTTATACTTGTATTATTACAAGATCACTTATATGTTTTTTTATTATAATTGCTATAGCTTTCTATAAAATATATTTTCAAATTTTGAGCTATCAGAACTCGGACAGAGTTCGGTCCGAACCCGGTCTGAATTCGGTTCAAGTATTTTTGTATAACAACAACAGCCACGGATTTGACCTCATTACTTCATCCTCCCAAACCCTTCTTCTCAAAACTGAGAACAAACCCTTTTCCTCCTAAACCCTAGATTTGTGATCTCCTTCCACAGAGCCTTTTTCTCTCTCAACTTGAGATCTAAGGCTCTTGGTGAGATTCTCCTTCATCCCCTTCAATCTTTTTAAGGTACAATCTTCACATTCTCAAACCCTAATTCATGGCTCCTAAATTTGGAAAAAAGAAGAGAAAAGCAAATAAAATTTTCTTTTCTCAACCCTCTAGTGATGATGCTATCTATTCCTTATTTTCTCCTAATATTCCAAACCCAGGAGAATATGATGACTTCATTTTTACTTCTATTGATGCCTCTAATCTATGGTTTTGTCCAAAGAAATATTTGCAAGAGAAATCCTATTAATTTTACTACTTTTCATACCCAAAAACCTAAACTTGAAGAATTATATATTCATCGTCTAGTCAAAACTAGAAAACTCATATATTTGAATGCCATTCGCATATTTTATTGTAATATATCTCATGATCAATGGTCTATCTCTTCGAGAGTTGGTGGAATTGACATTGAATTTGACGATACAACTTGGGTAAAATTTTTGAAATCCCTAATAAAGGAGATCGTCAAACTCAATCTCAGAGACGACATCACTCTTGATTCCTTCAGGGACATACTTTGCGCCCCTCATCCTTGTCCTGACGGAAAGTTTCGTGCTCGTTATTTTAACCAGTACTTTTACGAACTTTACCGTATCATATACACTGCTATCATTCCTAAGAAAATCTCCAAAGATGATGTGACCTATAGGAAGATGTCTGCTTTATATCACTTAAACACATCCACTCCCTTTAGCCCTTCTAAAACCATGATTCGGAAAATAATTTTCTGTTGTAAACCCAAATATCAACTTTCTTATGCCATATATATATCACTCATCTTTAAGCACTTCCATATTCCTATAGAAGAACTCACTTATCTGTCTGAGCCAGCTTATCTGACCAAAGCCTGCAGGATTCAGCTTATTTCTCTTATTCTTGATGAGGATGACTCATCTAGATCTGATTCTGATGCACCAGCTGATCCATCCCGAGCTTCTCCTACTTCTACTCCATCATCCTCTACACTGCCTGCTACCTAGGACTCTATCCAAGAGATATTCCGCGAGCAATTCAGGTTGTAAAATGAGATGATAGCTGCTCAGCACCAGAAGCAGAATATTATGATTATCACTCGACTCACGACTAGTCTTATCGTACCACTATTTAGGCTCACACATTAGCCAACTCCCTAGCAGATCTTCATTATCACCTAGCCCATCATTCTACTATACCTCACCCAGTGGCTCGTGATCCTTCCCGCTTAGGCTACATGATCGATGACCCATTTGGTCATCAGTACTTCGACCCTACTGGAGCATATTTTGATGATCATCCGCCTGCTGATGCTGCTGATGATGATTTGTTATAGTTTCTTGTGGCTATGTGGATGTATTAGTTTTTTTATGTACTAGAAATATTTGCTTAAAATATTCATAAAATATTTATGATATTTGCATCTCTATATTTGTCAGTCTTATTGCTTATCCTGATTAAAACAATGCATGTTCTGATTAATTTATTTTTTTTTCCAAATTTGTTATAATCACTCGTTACGGGGGAGTTTCCCTACTATGATATATTAGCAAAGGGGAAGAAATGACAAAATATGATAACAAATATGAGATGTGATAACAAAATATTTTGAGTATAGCTGATGTATGGCTGATAACATATAACTGATTATAGCTGATGTATGTGACATATTTTTTGTTGATATATCTGCACCTAATTTTGCTATAATAAATGTCAAGTTACAGGTCTTTTAAATGATCCCGTTCAAAGGAAAGATCTACTTACGGTGGATCTTTTTCTAAAAAGCCAGTTTTTAACAGAAAGATCTACGTTCAAAGAAACTTTGTCTACATTTCAACTATTTGCATCAAAGGCTACATCAGACTCACCATATGTGTATTTTGGCATAGTTTGTCAATTATCGTAATGGGGGATATTATTGACACAAAGTGGTCACAGTCAACCTGATTTTGATAATCGTCAAACATCAGATCAAAAATATAGATGAAGCAGATACTCGATGCAAAGCAAATCAACTATGTCAGTACTAAAGTCAGACTCTGCAACAGCTATTAGTTTCTATTCAAATATAATCTTTTATTTATTTGAGTCTAGGACTGATGTAAGCTGGGTCGCACTGGCAAAACCCAAGTACCTATATCCAGATACCTAGTCCACTCAAATGAACCAAAGAACCTATCCACCAAATCAGGCCACATTCATTTACAAAGTCTACCATACTAAGAGACCGAACTCGGGTCAAACTCGTGCCGAACTTAGACCGAACTCGGTTACCCTTTTGGTATGAAATCAACCCGTTCAATAGATCCTGATTTCTTGGCCCAACGGTTGAAAATTTGAATTAAACCCTGATCGAATTCTGGCCGAATTCTGTTTGCCTATACCCTATAAATAGGATTGGAATTCCTCATTCTAACAATAACTCAACCATTCTTAAAGTCTTCTATCCTATTGTGAGCAAACCCCTAAAGCTTTAACCTTCCCATCTAAAGAGCAACTCTCTAACCTTCCTAGTTCCAAGTGCGATCTCGGTCTAGAAGTCTTCTGAGTTGTAAAGAGCTTTGTTCAATCAGTTACTCTCTCTATCAAGCTGTGAAGTTACGAGACTTCGGATCAAACTTTGTGGTGTAAAGAAGTGGCAATCCTTCGGATCAAAACTTGTGATTCACTATTAGTGATTATAGTGGATACAACTCCGAGCTTGAGTTCTCGGGACTGGACTAGTCCTCTCTGAGGGAAACTAGTATAAATCTTGGTATTTGCGTTTGCTTTCTCTCACTCTATTATATATGTTCATAACACTGCTGGTAGTATTACTTACACAAAAGATATATTCTAACTGCTAGTAGTTGATCATCATTGTATGCTATAGAATTATATTTTAACAAGTGATTTTATTTCGTTGTATTCATACACTCTATTCACCCCCCCCCCTCTAGAGTTGCCATACCCGGTCCTACAATATGGCTTCCTCTCTTGGGTGTTTTTAGGTATCTACGAAGATCTATGTGTCCCTGGGAGACTCGGTGACTTTTCTGACCCAGAAGGAGTACTTTTTTGGAGCTGGAATTTAGTTAGTCTCTAGCCATGGCATTTCTTCTGGCAGTTTGGGCTTTGCTTCAGATACAAGAGAAAGTATGGGTAGGGAAGATACAGACCAGGTTGCATATGCAGAGGTGCAGACCGCGATAGTGGTAAAGACTAGGAGGGCCAAGAACCAGCACAAAGAAACCCTTCAGCAATCATGAACTTGAGGTCTTCCTCCTCCTGCTACAAAATTTCTTTCTACACCCTATAAATAGGACTGAAATTCCTCATTCTAACAATAACTCAACCATTCTTAAAGTCTTTTATTGTATTGTGAGCAAACCCCTAAAGCTTTAACCTTCCCATCTAAAGAGCAACTCTCTAACCTTCCTAGTTCCAAGTGCTATCTCGGTCTAGAAGTCTTCTGAGTTGTAAAGAGCTTTGTTCAATCAGTTACTCTCTCTATCAAGATGTGAAGTTGCGAGACTTTGGATCAAACTTCGTGGTCTAAAGAAGTGGCAAGCCTTCGAATCAAAACTTGTGATTCACTATTGGTGATTATACTGGATACAACTCCGAGCTCGAGTTCTCGGGACTGGACTAGTCCTCTCTGAGGAAAACCATTATAAATCTTGGTATTTGCATTTGCTTTCTCTCACTCTATTACATATGTTCATAACACTGCTAGTAGTATTACTTACACAAAAGATATATACTAACTGCTAGTAGTTGATCACCATTGTATGCCATAGAATTATATTTTAACAAGTGATTTTATTCTGCTGTATTCATACACTCTATTCACCCCCCCTCTAGAGTTTCCATACCCGATCCTAAAATATGGCTTCCTCTCCTGAGTGTATTCAGGTATCTGCGAAGATCTATGTGTCCCTGGGAGACTCGGTGACTTTTCTAACCCAGAAGGAGTACTTTGCTGGAGCTGGAATTTAGTTAGTCTCTAGCCATGGCATTTCTTCTGGCAGTTTGGGCCTCGCTTCATATACTAGAGAAAGTATGGGTAGGGAAAATACAGATCAGGTTGCATGTGCAAAGGTGTAGACCGGGATAGTGGTAAAGACTAGGAGGGCCAAGAACCAGCACAAAGAAATCCTTCAGCAATCAGGAACTTGAGGTCTTCCTCCTCCAGATACAAAAATTCTTCCAAGGCCAGGACTTTTGGACATAGGTATCTAGGTTTCTCTAACTCAAGAGATGTGATAGTAGCTTGGTTTTGTATTTTGGGCTACAATGTCGTGTAATCCCTTTTTGTCTTTCAATAAAACTCTCTTTATATATATATATATATATATATATATATATATATATATATATATATATATATATATATATATATATATATAACTTGTTTTCTTTCAGGCCAGCGCGGCATGATAATAAGGTATAAAGAGTATTCCTCGAGAAAAAAGTTATAAGGAGGGAGGCGGGTGGGGCCAAAGGCGGGGGTAGTGCCTCAAAGAAGAATGAAGTTGATATCCACACTCAAGTAGAATCTGTGAGTAGAAAGCGACACGTGAAAATCACATATGATGACCCAGATCATCCAGTTCATGAGTAGCAGGTAATTAGAGGATAGATTTGTCGTGATAACCCTCGATGGTTAGAGTTGCATCCGTCGAAGCACAGGGTTAGTCTGATGAGGAGGTAGCACTGGCAAATGAATAAGAAAAGATTGTCACGCACCCAAGTGACAACCCTCGTGAGATTTATGGGGACATGATAGATATTTAAATGTCTATGATTACCTGGAATGTGCAAGGAGTTTGCTCGCCGGGGAGGTGGAAGAAGATTAGCGAATTTGTGAGGATTGGCCAGTATATCATCTGTGTTCTCTTAGAAACTAAAATTAAACCAGAGAAGAAACTATCCAGGAGGATGCCTACTCATTGGATACAGGTAACTAACCTACATTTATGCAACATGGTTAGAATCTAGGTTTTGTGGGACTGTTGGTGCTTGGATGGTCAAACTATCCTTATTTCAGATCAGTTGATTGTTATTCACTTCACTAATAAATTAGGTCTTCAATTCCTTTTTGGTATGGTATATGGCCATAATGATAGAAGGAGAAGGATAGATTTATGGCAAAAAATTATTCATATAATTAGTATCACGGCAGAAGTTCAATATAAATTGCCTATGTTGCTTATAGGTGACTTTAATGCACTATTGTATCGCCATGAGAAAGTTGGAGGCATGTTGGTACCCGATGCTATTCTGCAAGAATTTTAGTATGGTTTAATACTATAAGGGATTTAACACTTATAAATAACATGTCATATTTGGACTTGGAACAACAAGCCTATACAAAAGCGTGTGGCATGTAAATTGGACAAAGAACTAGAATCGAGACTGGTTTCATAAGTTTCCTGATACTGTTTTTAAAGGTCTCGCAACGGGCACTAGCGATCATTCCTCATTATGTGTCAGCCGCATGGCTCCAGATTAACCTAGAGCTTGCCCTTTTTGGTACAACAACAAATGGCACATGTTGGAGGGGTATGGAGACACTGTCAAGGAAGGGCTGCAGGCGGACAAACTGGGAATATTCAATTCAGCATGGTTCACCAATTATAATGTGTGGAGGCTGCTCTTAAACTATGGAATCAGGTTTTCCCATTCATAGTTTAGTTGATGAAG
Source organism: Iris macrosiphon (assembly GCA_036927795.1). Taxonomy (NCBI): domain Eukaryota; kingdom Viridiplantae; phylum Streptophyta; class Magnoliopsida; order Asparagales; family Iridaceae; genus Iris; species Iris macrosiphon. Next base: position 167,883,877 of record JAYESA010000012.1, read on the forward strand.
AGAAGAAACTACAACAAGTACAACTTCATCTGCAAGAGGATGTCCTAAACCCGACGCTGGCGGATGAAGAGCGATCTCTTATTAGGGATGTCGGGATGCTTCAGTTGCAGGAAGAGGCTGACTTGGCATAGAGAGCAAAAGGTTCATGTTTGAAGGAGGGCGACAAGTATATGAAGTTCTTTTATGATATGGTCTGTACGTAACAACATCTTAATCATATTGGCAAACTTATAGGCCCAGACGGGAAGGAAACGATTTCATAGTGCGATTTACAGAACAAAGCTATCAGGTATTATTCTGAGTTATTTAATCAAAATTACTACTTGACTTCCTTTCCAGAGTTGATATGCAAGCATATTATCACAACTTATGGAAACCGTATGCTGCTTTCTCCGGTTATGATGGAAGAGGTGGAAGCAATTGTTAAAAATGCATATCCAAATAAAGCCATCGGCTCGGATGGCTTTGGTAGCATGTTTTATAAATTGCATTGGGATCTTATTAAAGATCACGTGTTGGAGGTGATACGTGACTTCTTCATCAATGGAACATTATTGCAAGGGCTAAACCACATATTTCTTACTCTTATCCCAAAGAAAGAGGTTGCCACTAATCTCGCTGATTATAGACCCATTGCATGCTGTAACTTATACAAACTGATTACTCACCTTATGTGTCAATGCATGGAGGTTATTATGCAATAACTAGTTCTTCCAAATCAGGGGACGTTCATCAAAAGGGAGATCTATTGCTGACAACAATCTCTTAGAATATGAGATGGTCGTGACATTAATAATCTAAGAGGAAAGAAGGCTTGCATCAAACCAGACCTAAGAAAGGCATAAGATACGATCAACAGGGATTTTGTATGCCACATTATGCTTGCTCTAGGTTTTGACAGTGAATGGGTGGACAAAGTTCGAGAATGCATCACTACGCTCACTTTTAATATTCTTATAAAAGGTCTCCCTTATGGGTTTTTTGGTAGAAATAGGGGTCTGCGTCAGGGGGGGGGGGGCCCTTTTCACCATATCTCTTTACTCTGGTAATGGAATAGTTTACCTATTTTATGGATTTTGATATTATAATAGAAAAGTCATGCCATTGCAAAAGAGCATTTGTCGTAGGTTTCATGTCTTATATATGCCGACGACTTGTTGGTGTTCATGTCCCCATCAATGGAGGGTTTCTCAGAGTTGGCATCAATTATGGAGGTTTTTGGGAAACACGCTGGCCTACAACTTAACATGGATAAGAGTAATATTTATTTTAAATTATACTTCCCAAATAAAAATAAGAGAGCTAGGGTTCTTGGGGTAGAGCGAGGAGAGCTTCCAATTAAATACTTGGGTCTGCCTCTGTCAGTAAACTATGCCAGAGATATAGATTATCAGAGTATGGTTGAATATGTACAACGATACATATAGGTTGGCACGTTCATAATCTATCTTTTTGTGGTCGCATTGAGCTGGAGAGATCGGTTATCACTGCTATTGCACTATTCTGGTTAAAAGCGATTACGCTTCCAATGTCTACTATTATCAAAATTAATGTCACGCCCCACTCCCAGAATACTGGATAAATACGAGGAATGACATGGCCAACCACACCATGCAGAATACCGAAGTAAGCCGCAATGTGCTAAGGTTGTCAAGAAAAAAAATGGGTGAACTCTAGCATGCTATGACGTCAGTCCTAAGGCCGACAAATCCTAGTATCTCAATCCATCAACACAAGTACAAGAGTATATCATATATGAAAGTAAAAAAGGTGTCTCAAATTATATACCACATATGATAATGAAGCTAGTGAATAAAAAATACAGCACTAGCAGAGTATAACTATACATGATCAAATATACCAGCCATGGTCTAATATACACATCATGTTGACCAAAGTCAGAGAAGTGGTCTCAAAATAAGGGGCTAACACTGCCTCTTTCTAAAATACCATAAAATAAAATAACACTATTAGGGGTGGAGGAAGGAAACCCACTCGCGAGCTTCGACCGCAGTCCTACGAGTACGAACCATCTTGCGGGAAGTACGGTGGATCCTGTGTCTTCTCATGGTAATCTGGTCATACAAAACCAGTGGGGTCAGAACTCTAAGCAACAAGTACCACAAATGAGCTCAAGGTGATAGACCAAACATATCACAACATACAACAAAAAAGAGACATATTAAAAAAAATATGGATCACGACTTGTACGGTACGTACTTGTCTCAAAAATATAACTGAAAGAATTGATAACAAAAATGCTATAAAGTAAAGTAAATCTATGAGCGACAATAGGGCATAGGAACTACTCTGGATCGGGACCACAACCCTTAAACCAAACAAGGACCTGGGTTACAAACCTTCACCCGAACAGAACTTAGCACCCTAACCATGCGCCGAAAGAATGAATTAAAAGGATGAGCTAAACGAATAGACAAATATTCATTCCACGGCCAAACATGCCTACGACTTTCTATAAATAACTAACTAGGGTGATCACAAATCTAGTTACTAACAAATGCATGCTTTGAAGAATATCGCTACCACCGGAACTACAGTTAATCCGGATGGCCAAGGGTACGAATGTCTAGTACTTATAGTGCACATCACAAACAACAATGAATAAAGAACTAAAGCAGATAATTGATAGCATAACAATATAACGTAAGCATAAACTAGCTTTTGAAGATATAAATGATTTTTTTTGTAAATGAGATTTGGTTTTATAAATAAAAAATGGGTTTTGTAAATGAAACTGATTTTGTAAACATAAAGAGATTTTATAAATGAAACTGATTTTGTAAACATAAAGAGATTTTGTAAATGAAACTGATTTTGTAAACATAAACTTATCTGTAAATGGTCTTGTAACATAACTGAAACAGAAACATAACTAGAACATATACTGGAATGAATATACTGAAAATACATAATGTTATGAACCGTGAATCAATAATAACAACATGTTGTTCCGCAGCATACGTAAACTTGGTCATTCATGGAGTTCTTGCCTAACAGGTTTGTTTCCTGCTGTATGGGGCCCTTAGAGATTGGGGTATCTGGTAGCGCAATATTCTTTCCTCCCAATAATCTAGGTAAATGTTATCTTATTTAATCATTAATAAATTATTTTAAGTTCTTGAGTCGTGGACACTTTAGAACTTTTTTAGAATGACGAATCATGGGTACGGCCTTTTTACGAGTTATCGTATCCGCGAATCGCGATACATTGGACAATAATCACACTCGATTGCCCGATGCCAAATGCAATAGATTTTCATACAAAAATATTTTTACGGTGTCGTGAGGATTGTGAAGTTGTACATAAACTGGTCTGGTAACATAAACTTGTATCAATGAAAGAAAGTACACAACAATAATCACTAAAAAATTATTAAATGAACATAATTAAAATATACACAAAATATGCACAAGGATTCCTGGCCGCATGCGTCCACTGGCCGTATGGCCTCACTGGTCGCATGGACTCACTGGCCATATGCACCCACTAGCTGCATGGACCCACTGACTGTATGCACCTACTAGCCGCATGGACCCAACTGCTGAGTGATGGATCATAAATACGTGTCAGAGAGAGTAACTTAAAAGTGATTGATCTAAAATGCCATAAAAATATGTCAGGGAGATAAGCCAAGAATCATAAAAAGATGTGCTAGGACAAAGAAGAGTTATGCGTCCACAATAAAAGGAGGCGCATAAGGGCACTACCATATAAGTTCACTTGCTGCATGCTCACTCGGTTGCATATGATGTTGGCCGCATGAGAACTTTATCTTCTCCAAACAGTAGGTTCAACCAAAGGCGAAAACTCAAAAAAAAATCAAAAATTATTTTCTTCATAAAAACTTTATTTTAACTCCAAATTAAGTTAATCAAAAGCCAAAATACTCGAAAAGAAGTGCTCCATCAACCACAAAAACTATTTTTCTAAAATAACATATTTTAGTAGATCAAAACCACGAAAAACATATGGAACCCATAAAAACCCTAAACTTCAAATTCAGATCTACTCAAATATACTCATCAAAATCCAAAACTCCAAGAACTAAATATGATTAGCAACTCAATGAGAAGATTTTCCATCAAATATATTTTTAAAATAATATATATATATATATATATATATAATCCAGGCTTCACCATTAAGCAAGATGTACTTGACTTGGGTGGCTCCTAGCCTCTACCTCTCATAGTCTAAGTCACAACAACTTCTCCCTAGGGCTAGGGTTTGGCTAGAGGGATCTTGAGGGAGAGGGGAAAGAAGGAAGCAAGAAGAGTGAAATGAGAAAATGATTGAGGGGAGTGAAAATACTCATATATATACTAGGAGGAGAGAAAGATGGTTTAGTCATAGGTTTAATGAATGAACTAAACCAAGTATCCAGTCGACATGCGGGTCCTAAACTGGATGTATGACAATGCCAATCGATATTCTATTGGTCTTGGGTAGTCTCTCTCAACTACAAAAAATAAAATAATAAATAAAATGACAGGAACCAACGTGAGATATACAACAAGAATACATTATCGAAAAAATTTAAATCTCAAAAATTCAAAAATACCAAATCTGGAATCGGGTGTAACATCTCTACCTTCCTTAAAAAAAATTTGTCCTCAGAATTTTACTAAGACTAGTCTAGCTGGAACACACGAGAAAGCTCAAGAAATCATAAGTCACTAATCAAAGGATTATACTAAGCAAGTAACTGAATTAAAAGATAATTATAGAACGTAACTAATGAATAAATTCACAAAGCAACACACAGGGAAATGGAGGCATATGGATACATATACCCCTGAGTCAGTCAATTAGGAACTCGTCCTCGCTTGCCTATGCTGACTCACAAAATGGATAAGAGCCAAGCCTAGCAGTAAGTCGGTAACAACGACTATACCGAGGACATAAATCTAATCTAGGACATACCTTCGTAGTTGGGACACATGATAGACATCATGTATCACGTGATACGCAGGTAGAAGAGTTGGACAAAAAACTCGCCTTCACTAGCCGAATAAGTCGAGCTAACTTTGCACTACGAACATAGTAGAATACAAGGCCATCAATAAGAACCCAAGATGTACTGCCACTATCTGATCTATTACTAAAAGATAAAATTGGAACAAATTCAGGAAGATGGTACCTGCGACCGTCAAGGTACTGTCCTTTGGCTGACTAGGATACTGAAACTGCATCTGGGACTGAGCATATAATCATGCTCTGCACTGCCTGACCCTCTGAGCTCGAGATAGGGGAGGATATTGTGCCAATGGCTGTACAATTAGCATTGTCTCATCTTAGTCTATAATTACAGGATTTGATAATTGAGGTGACTAAAATGTCTGAGATGGCATGCCGGGCGTAGCTGGTCGTTCTTGAGGAAACAATTTCGGGAAATTTCTAACTGTATGACTTATATCTAAAAAGTGAGAACATCGCCCATTTTTCTTCCAACAATCTGATCTAAAATGCCCCATCTTCCCACAGTAGGTACATCCTTCTGGTTCTGTCGGGTGCTGTTGCGGGTGATATTCTGGTATTGAGGTCTGAGGCACTGCTCGTCGGTCGGGTGATAGTCGTGGGCAGGAATCAATTATATGATCGGGTTTTCCACATAGAAGACATAAAAGATTAACCCTCCGACATGTTACACTAGTGTGTCATGCCTTCCCGCAGAAGGAACATACGACTGGAGCCTCCGAAAACTGATACGAATGATTGTATGATGATACTGACGAGGGATGCTAAAATGAAGAGTCTAACAGGGGTGCACGATTCTTCTTACGAACCTCAGTTGTTAATGTGGTCCCCCTGACTATATACTCATGTCTTGGCAATGCTTCTGCGATAGACCGGGATGGAGATGCCGACTTACTGAACGACTGGTACAAGTCTTTGGTTTGGAATTTCCCTGATAAAATATGCATGTTGATTTCTAAAAACATCTGAAGACTTTGTTGGATGGTGCAATTTTGCTTTACCTGGGACTCCTGGTAAAGCTGGAACACTTGTTGCCGGAGCTGAAGTTGTTGTTGTTGTTGCTGATGTATCACCATCATGGTCCTAATTATCTCTAGCATAGCTTGCGAGATTAACTGCTCCAGTTGTGCTAAGGAAACTAGTGGAACTGGTTGACCTAGTATGACTAGCGGAGCTGACTGATGATGAGAGGTTGATGGCTCTTGATTATGACTTAGAAACAAAATCTGGTTCTGGCCTACTACTAGATCTGCTGGAGTTATCGGTACAACAAAACCCTTAGAAGGAGGAGCAGGTGGGGTATCCCTAAAGGATAAGGACACAAGGATATCAACAAGGGACGAGAATGGAACAATCATGTCAAGCAAGTTTTCAATTCAAGGAAAATATGAAGGTACATGTTCAAGCGGAGTTCAATCAAAGATAAGTAAAGGATTGAGATTCTAACAAGATGAGTCCTCCCACAAGTCTGAAAAGAAGACTTGCATGGGCCACAACTAAAACTTGTCACGCCCTGCTTCCAAAATATTGGGTAAATACGAGGACTGACATGGCCAACCACACCATGCAGAATACCGTAATAAGCCGTAATGTGCTAAGATTGTCAAGAAAATAAATGGGTGAACTCTAGCATACTATGATGTCAGTCCTAAGGCTGACAAATCCTAGTATCTCAATCCATCAACAAAAGTACAAGAGTATATCATATATAAAAATAAAAAAGGCGTCCCAAATTATATACGATAAATGATCATGAAGCTAATGAATACAAAATACAACACTAGCAGAGTATAACTATACATGATCAAATATACCGGCCGTGGTCTAATATACACATCATGTTGACCAAATTCAGAGAAGTGATCTGAAAATAAGGGACTAACACCGCCTCTTGCTAAAATACCACAAAATGAAATAACACTACAAGGGATGGAGAAAGAAAACCCACTTGCGAGCTTCGGCTACCGTCCTATGAGTGCAAACCATCTTGCGGGAAGTACGTTGGATCCTGTATCTCCTCAGGATAATCTGGCCATACAAAACCAGTAGGATCAGAACCACAAGCAACAAGTACCACAAAGGAGCTCAAGGTGATAGACCAAACACATCACAACATACAGCAGAAAAGAGACATATAAAATATAAATGTGGATCAAGACTTCTACGGTACTAATGTACTTCTCTCAAAAATATAACTAGAAGAACTGATAACAAAAATGCTATAAAGGAAAGTAAGGCGACGAGAGACAAGAGGGCATAGGAACTACTCTGGATCGGGACCACAACCCTTAAACCAAACAAGGACCGAGGTTGCAGACCTTCACCCGAGCAGAACTTAGCACCCTAACCACACGCTAGAAGATTGAATTTAAAAGATGAGCTAAACGAATAGACAAACACTCATTCCATGGCCAAAGATGCCAACGCCTTGCTATAATTAACTAACTAGAGCTATCAAAAATCTAGTTACTAATAAATGCATGATTTAAAGAATATCACTACCATCGGTACTGCAGTTAACCCGGATGGCCAAGGGTACGCTTGTATAGTACTTATAGTGCATATAAAAAATAATAATGAATAAAGAACTAAAGCAGATAACTAATAACATAACAACATAACGTAAGCATAAACTATCTTTTGAAGTTATAAATGACTTTTTTTTGTAAATAAGATTTGGTTTTATAAACAAAAAATGGGTTTCGTAAATGAAACTGATTTTGTAAACATAAAGAGATTTCGTAAATGAAACTGATTTTGTAAACAAAAACTTATCTGTAAATGGTTTTGTAACATAACTGAAACTGAAACATAACTAGAACATATACTAGAATGTATATACTGAAAAATATAATGTTATCAACCGTGGCTCAATAACAACAACCTGTAGTGTCGTAGCACACGCAAACTTTGTCTGTCATGAAGCCCTTGCCTAGCAGGGTAGTTCCATACTGCATGGGGCCCTTAGAGACCGGGATAGTCAATAGCGCAATATTCTTTCCTTCCAATGATCTAGGTAAATCTTATCTTATTTAATCATTACTAAATTATTTCAAGTTCTCGATTCGTGGACACTTAAGGACTTTTCTAGAATAAAGAATCATGGGTACGAGCTTTCAACAAGTTATCACATCCTCAACTCACGATATATTGGGCAATACTCACACTTCATTGCCCGATACCTAATGCAATAGATTTTCATGCACAAATATTTCTATGGTGTCGGAAGGATTGTGAACTTGTATATAAACTGGTATGGTAACATAAACTTGTATCAACATAAGAAAGTACACAGCAATAATCACTAAAAAGAATTATTAAATAGAAATAATTAAAATAAACACAAAATGTGCACAAGTATTCCTGGTCGTATGTGCCCACTGGCCGCATGGACTCACTGGTTGCATGGACTCACTGACAATATGGACTCACCGGCCGTATGGACACACTGATCACATGCACCCACTTGCCATATGGACCCAAGTGTTGAGTGATGGGTCATAAATGTGTGTCAGAGAGAGTGACGAAAAAGTGATTGATGTGACATGCCATAAAAATGTGTCAGAAAAATAAGACAAGAATCATAAAATGATGTGCAAGGGCAAAGCAGAGTTATGCGTCCACAATGAAAGGTGGCGCATAGGGGCACTGCCGCATAAGTTCGCTTGCTGCATGCTCACTCGGACGCATATGATGCTAGCCGCATGAGAACTTTGCCTTCTCCAAACAGCAGGTTCAGCTAAAGGCAAAAACTCCAAAAAAATCAAAAAAATATTTTCTTCATAAATTTTTTTATTTTAACTCCAAATTAAGTGAATCAAAAGCCAAAAGCTCAAAAAGAAGTGCTCCATCAACCACAAAAAGTATTTTTCTTAAATACCATCTTTTAGTAAATCAAAACTATAAAAAATACATGGAACCCATGAAAACCCTAAACTTCAAATTCAGATCGACTCAAATATACTCATTGAAATCCAAAATTCTAAGGACTAAATATGATTAGCAACTCAATAAGAACATTTTCCATCAAATGCATTTTTAAAACAACACACAAACACACACACACACACACACACACACATATATATATATATATATATATATATATATATATATATATATATATATATATATATATATATATATATAATCCAAAAATTAAAGCTTCATAATTGAGCAAGATGTACTTGCCTTGGGTGGCTCCTAGCCTCTACCTCTCACGGTCCAAGTCACAATAACTTCTCCCTATGGTTAGGGTTTGGCTAGAGGGAACTTGAGGGAGAGAAGGTAGAAGGAAGCAAGAAGAGTAAAATAAGAGAATGAGTGAGGAGAGAGAAAATACTCATATATATTTACTAAGAGTAGAGGAAGATGCTTTAGTCATGGATTCAATCAATGAACCGAACTAAGTATATAGGTTACATGCGGGTCCTAAACCAGATCTATGCAATGCTATTGGGTATTCTACTGGTTTTGGGTAATCTCTCTTAAATACAAAAAATAAAACAATAAATAAAATGACAAGAACCAACATAAGAAATACAACTGGAATACATTATCAAAAAAATTTAAATCTAAAAAATTCAAGAAATACCAAATCTGGAATCAGATGTGACAATTGAGAGGATATGCACAAATTATATTCGGCATGGGGGTATTCATACGATTGGTTGGGATACCATGTGTTATCCCAAAGACGAGGGAGGAGTAGGATTATGCTCACTATGAGTTCTCCGTGACATAACAGAGATAATAATACTTCAGTCACTTTTAAAACTATTTTGCAATATCGTGGAAAAGTAAAGCAATAGATTGATCATATCATAAAAGATGGGAAATTAACAAACCTGTGGTTTGACCCTTGGATTGCATATCAAAGCATGATGGAGAGAGGTGGCTGGAGTGTACTCGCCATGGCTTGGGCTGCTAAACGTGTGAGATGTATTCTACAACAGGGGAAGTGGCGGCTAGAGTTGCATAGAGCAGTACGTAAGTTTGGGTGGATAAAATGAGTAAAAGTGGACAAGACAATCAAGGATGATGCATAGATTTAGGAAAGAGCGAGCAGCGAGAAGTTTGAACATAACCTGGAATATGAAAGCATACGGGTTTTGTAACGACCTGCTCCGCTCAGCGCAAAGAGTCGATTCAAATGGCGTAAGTGCGACGACCTGCCACTCCTTGCCCAGTGAGACGAATCGCTTGATGCAAAGGAATTCAGACTTGACCCTTCAGAATATCAGACTTAGACTTTTCAAAGGCGCGCTCGGAGTCTCGCTCGGCCGATACGAATCATCTCTAAGGTATGTGGCTACGATGAACCTGTCTTTGCTTAGCATGCACATCTAAAATACGGACGATACATGCTAGTCGCTAGGTGAATCACTGATGCATGCTAATAAATTAGTGAACCAACCTAGCTAAGGGAATAATTCCGTTCATTATCATTTGTATAGGACATGGAAGCAAGTCGGCTAAATGGAATGAACGAATCGCTTTATTATTTATAACCGTTCGAGTATATTTCTTTATGTTGTCCATCTTATATGCAATTTTTGTCACATAGACAATGCCACAATATGGAAGTATGACACAAAACATGGTTCACTCACTTGAGACAAAAAAAACTATCATAATAGTCGTTCTGATCCAAATAATGAAAATTATGGAACAATTTTGGGACCTTTGGGTCACCAAGGCAACTCCCGACATGGAAGCTGCATAAAGTAGTAAGTCATCAGCTCATGGAGCCCGTAATAAGTCATCAACTCATGGAGCCCATAATAAGTCATCAACTCGTGTAGCCCGTAATAAATCAACAACTCGTGGTTCCGTCATCATCTCGTGGAGCACGTATGTAATCTTTTAAGAAAGTTAAGAAGAGAACTTGCATGGTCACGGACAACTCATGCATGAGGTATGGGATTTCTCGGATGATCGTCGGGGCACTGCGATCGTGCCGGACTAGGAGGAAATATGGTATTGTGCGGCCAATACGTGCTCAGGACGGTTGGATGACACAATATCGATATTTCGGGGCCTTGGGTAGTTCACCCTATACTTGGCTGTCTGTCTTACCTCGTGTCCTTAATGTCTAGGCCAGTGACTATTTCATATAGATTAAGTCAACTCGATCTGCGATAATCTGCGTGCGAGTTATTGCATTAAAATAAGTAACCTTAATATAACACACCTGAAAAAACTGAGTATATTGTATTTAAACAACCTGAGTAACAAAGCAACCTGAGTAACAAAGTAATCTGAATATTATAAATCTGAGTATATCGTTTACCTGAGTTATAAAATACTCTCGTGGCACTTGTGTTTCCTTATGCAAGTCTTTGAGTCATTACATATAGTATGCTTGGTTAACTTGGTTTTACTTTGGACAGGGAAGGACCAATGGTAAGTTAGTAAGTCTCGCCGTGTTACTCTTATATCGCACGGCGTACTATAACACGAGTTAGGCTTTATATCTTATGCCATGAAACTGATCATAAGATAAGACTAGAAAGATAACATAATAGATGGTGCACAAAACTTATATATTGTGTTTGGTTTTGTTGAGCGGGCAAGAAGCCTCTCCACCATTGCATTCATGTACTAATAAATTACCCGATTGCTTGCAGGGTGCGACAGAATCTCATTCGGTGCAGAGTCTTCCCTCGTGAGCGCTAAGACGTAAAGCTAATTATGTAGCCTAAGAGCGTTGCGGCAGAAGATGATGCATATATACATGACATAATGTATTGGAATATCGACTATGTATCATCCCTATGGAAGCATGGAAAATCTGAAGCCCTGCGTCCAAGAAAAAGTACCCTTATAACCTAACTTAGTGAAGGCAGGCCACATAGTGACCATGTGCCTTAGAAATAAAGATAAGCTGCATAGCCTATAAAAGCATCCATGCGGCCCGAACAGCCACGGAGTTAGGGGCCGTATAAGATCCCCTCACATAATATTTATGGTTCAGCCAGGTGGCGACGTCGACAGCAGGAACAAAAGATGGTTCAGCTGTCGCTGCTTCGGAAGCATCCGGAACCGACTCATCCGGATGGCCCATAGTGTTAGCGTTTGAAGAAAGCCCGACAGCATATATCATGGTAGCAGAAAGGGGCAGACCGTCCATCACGCCAGATGTACTGGCCTCAAAAATTGGTTCGGTGCATGTCTCTGCAGGGGGGCCGTCAGAAGACTCTCCAGCTAGGAAAAGAGGCAAGCCTGGTACATGTCTCATTCTAATAAGTCCCTGTCCCTCCTCTTCCGTGATACCTTCTTCAGCCACCACATTGAATGGTTGAATGGGAGGAGGGGAGTCTACCAAATGAGAACAACCAATAATTAACTTCACCCGAAGGATTGAGAGATGAAGCCAAAAAATCTTATCTTTTGTAAAGTTACGGAATAACGTACCAGAGGGATTACTGGATTATGCAGTTTGTCCAGGGTCATCAGAGTCTTCCCTATAGTATCCAGATCATCCACAGAGATGTTATCTAGAGGAATATAAGGCTCCACCAAAGCCGCATCCAGGCCCTGAGCTACTAAAGCCTCAGGTGCATATTCCATGGCACCCACGTCAAACTCTGGGGAATTGTCTCCTCTTTCTTCTCGCCGTAAGAAACCACCGAGGCAGATGCTCCTCTGGGATGATCCCTCTTCGATAGTGTCTGCACAATTTCAAAAAAACCAAAAGAGCAAGTTTTACAAAAGGGTAGCGTTGGAATAAAACAGAAAGGTCTTATGGATACCGCCATAGCATCTAAAGAGGGGTCTACTTCAGAAACCACCAGTGCAAGAGGTACTACATCTTCTCTCACAGTGCCCTTTGCAGAGGACTTCGATTTTGCCGTAGGTCCTGTCTCTGGGCCCATCTCAACCCTCACCTTCTTTGAGTATCGAGCATGATGGGTCTCGACCTTTGACTTGCGTTTCACGGCCGGGTGATCATCGAAAGGAGACGTTGTCTCATTTTCCCTGGTCGATGGGTCAAACTCCACAAGCAGCGGTCTAGTGACACTCTTTCCCTTCTTAGACGTCCTACGAGCTCTTGCTTCTAGAGGCATTAGCATGGTGACCTCAAGGTAACTCATCTCCGGATCGAAGCCAGACGGCGGGCGTCCGTCGTGCAATAGTATCTCGCCTCTGTATACAGTATCCTTGGCACGACGCCGACCACTGGCAGTTAAAATTGAGCACGAGTGCAGGTTGCATTAAAGTAACTCCACGCTCGTGCTCCATCGAGTAGGTTGTCGCAATATTCGAGAGAAGCACTCGGGTTACCCAGTAAGAATTGACTATATCCAAACTGGCGTACAAACCAGCTTGGCAGATAAGGCTCCACAGAGACTGTAGCTTAATTCTGGTATACCAAGTAGGAGGGACGAATGGCTTGGAGCCAATGAAAGTGCCTCTCAGAAAAGTTAAGAGAACCTGCCTCGTCGTCCTGGTGAACAACGTTTCTCTCATGATCAGAGAACTCAGGCTCGGTCGTGAAAAAAGTTCAGCCCATCATGAAAGTGAGCTCCCTCCTACCGGTAGTGACCGTATCACACACCCATTTCATCCCTCGATACCTACAAATCAGGGCATCAACATATCCCATGTCCTCATCAGTTCCAGGGCGCATCAGGGATTCGTGATGCAAAATAAGCCAACCCATCAAATAATGATAGAGAAGTTCGACCATGTTATAATTTTCTTTGTCAGGATGGTCATCCACCTTCTTAGCAAAGTTTCGAAGACCACGGTGGATACAACAAACCATAGATGGTAGAAGGGCCAACTTGTGGCTAAAAGTCAACCTCACGGCAAGAAGGATGAGGGTGCGGCTGATCCTCACTATTATCCCCGATTTGCCCGGGACTACGCAGTTGTGCAACCAAAGCATCAAGTATCCCTCTAATACGGCCTTAACGGACAGCTTATAGGTGTCCATGTAGAAGTAGCTAAGCCCCTCTCTGAGGTCACCAAGATCGTCAAGGGATTCTTTACTCTCCTCCGATGAGCCATCAACTTCCTCACCCTCCACAACCGACTTATTCTGTGCCTGAATTAAATCAACAACTTCCAACTGAGATCATAACGCTCGTACATGAATTTTGGTTGACCCCTTCTTCTCCGGAAAGAGATAATGGGTCCAAGTCATGATATGGGGGGAAGCTCTCTCAGAAGGCTTCTTCTTCTTCTTTTTCGATAACTGTTGACAAATACTATGATGCATAATAACTCCTGGTACACCGCCAGGATCTTCGGATTCTCCTCCTCCAACTCTCCTAGGTTTTTCATTCCTCGGGGTGTACTCTTCATAGGGTACTTTGTCCCAAGGAAGTTTGGAGACAAGATGCATTTCATGCAAAGCCAATCCTATTTTGCTGTCAGGCGTAAAGAAAGGCCTCGTACGAAAATTGTATAGTTCCATCAGGGCGATAAATAGGGGCCGGTTCATCCCTAGATCGTAACACGTACCCCCTCATAGCAAAAAATAAGTCGGCTGCTCTAAGCTCCCGCTCATACTTTTTCAGAATCTACAAGGTCAGGCGACACCATGAGGGGTTGTAATGTGCCCAGCTAAGAGTCTGTAACTGTCCTGAGGGATAAGACCCCTTCTTGGTGACTTGATGAAGAAAAGTGCCTACCGCATATACACTAAGGTTTGGCCCCAGTTCACTTCCAAGGAGACCGGGTTTTAGTCCAAGCAAAGAATACTAGGGTGCCTCATTTTGACTGAAAAAGGCCCCCTTCCTCTTTCCAATCCCACATCGGACCTTGCCAACGAGCGCCCATTTTTGCTCGAGTGTTAAGTTCCGACCCATTTGTCGCAAACTCATCATTACCCTCAAATTCGACAAGGTTAAATTACTCTTAAAAGAAGGAAAAGACATCTCCATCCCGCAGAAGGTAAAGGACCAGTTCTCCCTGGCCATCCCCATCTCAGGATGAGAAGCCTTCAGCATATCCTCGAACAAAAAATACGACTTTTTAAAAAATTGTTGGTCGTCCCCAGGGGGATCTCCCCTGGGTCCATTTGGCACAGCAAAAAGGCGCTGGTCTGGTCGACAACCATCTTTTGTCGCTCAAAAGGGTGATCACATTCAATTTGAACTTGGATGTTAGCAGCCAAGTCCCCGAGGTTCATGTTCAATGGAAGCAGGTTGTGACCAAGAACTAGTTCGCCAAAGGGTATCGTGGGTAAAGTCACTGCAAAGCAATAAGGTAATTTGATCAGAACCATGGAGGAAAGTTATCAGTATTCTAAGTGGGTTACCCATACGACTTAGATAATTATGTGGCAGGGTTACCTATGCAACTGAGATACTTATGAGAATGAGATACTCATACGGCAGAGTTAGACATGCGGCATGGACACACATGGGCATGAGTTTCTCATGTGGCAGGGGTACACATGCGGTAGGGGTACACATGCAGCAGAGTAACACATGCGACAGGGTTACCCATTCGACCGAGCTACCCATAAGGCAGTAAAAAGTTAGCGCATGTTCTAGATGATGGCTCACCCATGTGACCAAGTGTGCACATATATATCTGTGTTCCGAACCCAACTTCTTCTTCTCTAAAAAACCTACACATGATCGATGGTTGAACGTCGGCGGGAAGAGAAGGAGGGTCCTCCTCGACAACACGTCCCTTGCCTTTGCCTTTGCCCTTTCCCTTGGGGTCTTCTTGGCGACGACGAAAGTGGAAGCTTTTAGGTCCATGTAGTATAAGCAAAGGAGGAAGTCAGAGGAAGAAAAAGAAAATAGGCAGCAAGTAAAAGCACTCTCTCCTTTAGAGCCTCTATATATAGACAACAGCTGGCGGCTAGGGATAATGACAACGCCTCAAGATATGAACTGCCTCTATCTACGTGACAATTGGAGACTTTTGGCCTTTCAAATTCGTTTTTATCTCTTAGAAACCACCGTCGAATCAGAATCCTAAGAGATCTCCTAGAAGATCGAGCCAAATCCTTTATTTGATGAGGATCTGACAGCTAGGCAAGCTCATATATGCGACAGCGTGTACATGCGGCACACCACCCATGCGACCCAATGTCCTCATCCATGCTTCTTTTTTAAAGTATTCCATACTTATCGGTTTAAAACTTTGAAGGGGGTCTTTTGGATGCATAGAAAATCCGAAACCATGTGTCCAAGAAAAAGTATCCTCGGAACCTAACTTGGTGAAGACAGGTCAAATAGAGCCCATGCGCCCTCGAAATGAAGACAAGCCGCATAGCCTGTAAAATCATCCATGCGGCCCAAACAACCATGGAGTTAGGGGCTGCATAAGATCCCCAGACACAAAATTTATTTCTAGTCATAAAGTTCTGACATGTCATTTATTGTACTGCGCTTCGAGAATCATGAAAGTGGCGGCACACAAAAAGACAAAAAGTTACGTCAGCACATTAATGTCTTTGAAAGGCATGCAGAGCCACATGTTCACTCGTATGCGGCCACGCCTCTATGCGTACTCACCCACATGCGACCAAAGTGTCCATCCGACCCAGGCCGGACGGGATCACACATGCGGCCATGACTCTATGCGTCCTTGCCCTCGTCCTGAAGCGGCCGAAGTGTCCATCAGACCCAGGCCGGACGAGAGCACGTATGCGGCCAAGACCATATAAGATCCTCAGGTTGTAGGATCTTGTCGTTACAACCGAAAAGATCTTCACACAATCAGTGTTGATGATATGTCAAGATGACCAAGTCACGCACATAATCGGTTGAAAAAAACTTCGAGATCTTATCAACAATATATCCCAACCGAGGTCATGTGGCATCCTGCCTGTGGTATACGGCCACAGTTACAACCATATTCTGCTGAATGAGCCCCTATGCGGCCACCAAATAGAGGCTTATAGTATATGCAACACATATAGCCCGTCAGTATGATGGCTATAAATAGTGGGATTGCATACCCACGACAGACAGGCATACAGGAGAGAGAGACTTCGAAAAAGCATTCCCATTTCCTCGTCGAAATATCAACGGAGTAAAGGAGCCACTACAGTGCTCGATCTCCAACGTCACACTCCCCAGAATAAAAAATATTATACTTAGATCTTATGTCTAGGATTTTTTTTGTACCCTTTTGTTTGTTACACAACAAAGTTTGTTTTCAACTTTGAATTGATGGCAAACAATCCCATGTTGTATTCCGCTTGGCACGCCTTTATTATTTCAAGAGAGAGAGAATGAGCGATTTGTAATCTCGACCTACCGTCGCTTGTAATACTTGTTTAATATCAATAAAGTACTTATTTTGCTTCATACTTGTGTTTAATTCTATTCCGCTGCTTCGGAACAATCTTTGCGATTGCGAACTAATTATCAAACGCATGTTCAGACCTTACCTTGCGTGTAATAGGTTTATAATGAAATTACAAGATTGACCAAAAACCAATATAAACCCTTTGCCATAATAGGTTCAACCCCCTCACCACACTCAAGAATAAAAGAAAGAGATTATAATTAAAATCACTCACCAAACTCCGTAGCAATTTTCCTGAACGAAAGTGACGACTCCTCGATCAGATCTCTTCTTCCTTCTGTCTTAGATGGCGAGCCCTAAGAGCAAAGCACGAACTTTCTTTTAGATTTTCTGTGGAGGAACACCCCAAATCTCCACCTTTGTGTTATATACTTTGTGTCTCCACACTCCACACACACACACATATATATATATATATATATATATATATATATATATATATATATATATATATATATTTATTTATTTATTTATTTATTTAATTATTTATTTATATATTTATATATATATATATATTGGATGATAAAATCCTAATCTAGGTCATAATAGGATTTGCTAAATAGGAAACCCAAAAATAGAAATCCTATTATACCTAAAACAACTACTTATATTCCAAACTGGACTCCAATAATAGGTCATAATATAATTTTCTAAATAGGAAACCCTAAAATAGGAATCCTATTATACCGAAAACGGCTACTCATATTCCAAACTAGACTCGAACAAGAATTTGAAAATTAATTGTCAGATTTCTTGTCGAATCGTTCGACTCCACTTCGATTACCTCCGCAACAAAACACAACTATCTCCACACAAACATGTAGAATTGTAGAAGAGAATTTAATTTTAAACTTTGGAGGAGGAAAATAAGAAAGATGTTGTGTGAAGAATGGATCATTGAGCATCAATAAAAAGAGAAAACTTTAGGGAATTCGAGAGAAAGACATTACCTCTAATCTTCATAATTTTTTTCGGGAAGTGGAGAAGACGAGAGTAGTCTGAATAGCGATTGGAGAAAGAAGAAGAAGAAGAAGAAGAAGAAGAAGAGTCGGCTTCACTTTTAGCAGAAGAAGAGTCGCAGCTTTCCCAAATCAGCGGAAACAAAACCTACTTTTTTTAATAAAATTTTGGTATGTATGAAAAAACCGAGGTCCCTATAATTTTTGGGCCCTGGGCTCACCCAGGCTGCCCTAGCTCAGGGCCAGCCCTGCCTAAATTTTTGCTAAGCTTAAGACGAGATTGGATAAATATAAAAAAAGAATATTATGCATCAAATCTTAATTTAATGATATTAACCAAACTTATACAATAACATGACACAACATCTAATTCTTTAATAAAATTTTAATGTATCTAATTTTATTTAACAAAATTTTGGACTTTTTTACATTTGAGGTTGACCCATCTCTTTTACATTCATGCGTTCGTCCCCGGAGAGTAGCCTTGTCTATATAATAAAGAATAATAGTGTTTTCCATCTATATATGAGATGAAGGATGGTCGAATATTAAAACATCCAAGCATATCCAATGACCATGATTAAAACTTCATGAAAACTCTATTAAAAAAGAATGACCAGGATTAATTCATTTGAAATGTTCTTTGACATTTTGTTTATTATTATTAATTGGGTTAAAATAAATTATTCGGAGCGTTGAGAGAGTACTGCGAGACACGTGCCACACTGCCAACGGCACGGGCCACCAGCAACTTTAAAATGAACAAGCAAGCTATTTTTTGCCATTCTTAACACTTGAACTAAGGCCCAATTTGACAATTTGAAAGTCTTATAAACTGAGAAAATTATTTCTATTGATTTCTGGAAACCTAAGGAAAGTATATTTCCAACTTAAAATGATGTTTATTTGGTAGAAACTATAAGATAGAAACTTCGTTGGAATAAATTTTCTCTTTGTGGTGGTTTCCAGGAAGCAGTGCCACTTGTGTATTGAGGAAGCTCAGAAAATGCCAAGGATTGATGGAGACTAAATGGAATCGAGATTGTGCATGGGTACTAAACTAGTTTTGCTTTTCTATATTTTTTTAATTTCTCTCTTATTTTTCATCTGCCAAACAGACCAAAACACAAACTTGCTCATTCTTAAATTAACCCACCTAATGGCGCATATATATATATATATATATATATATATATATATATATATATATATATAAAAATTAAATTAATACAAATGCACCCTCCCCTAATCTTGCTTGCGAGAAACGAGTTCATATAATAAAGATAGAAATACTACTATAGAGAGAAAAAGGTCCATATATATATAAAGAAAGCAATATTTTATTTGAAAATTTTCCTACAAATTAAATTATCGTGTTAGTCCCGAAGTCAGATCAAAGAAGAAGAGGTAGCCACATAGTAGAGACTCACACAAGAGTTTTTCTATACAAACTCCAGGAGATAAATTGATGTACTAAGATTCACACAAGAGTTTCTCTTCAGTGACACACAACCCCACAGAAGCACTAAACAAGGAACATGTTACAAACGGACAAACCAAAGAAATTACAAATACAACAAAAATCTGAAAATAGTTCTTCTCTTTACGTTCGCAGATGCTACACCAAGAAGAACGGGAACAAGAACAAAAATACAAAGAAGAGAACTCTTGCTGGGGTGATCAAAACCACCAGAGCTCAAGGCAAGATTTACGATATACAACGATATGCCCCCAGGATCCAGCAAGTTAACACAAGAACTTCTGGAACGCTCTTGGTCACCTTCGGATCACTCGAAAGATTCCTTTGGAATGATGCTAAAAACTGCCACAGGTCCGGCTGGTGCTATCGGTTTTGTCTCTCTCTCTCTCTAAATTTTTTCAACACCCTAAATGAAAGAGGAGAGCTTCTATATAAAGAGGATTTCATCTTCCATGCGGCCTAAGAAAAAAATCTGGCCGCATGAGTCGCCTGCACCGCTGTACTGCACAGAGTAGACAACATCGTTAATCGGCGAAAGCTGCAGCCGCTGCATGCAACCGCGTGGCACATAGATCCATGAGCTCCTGTGCCGCCGGTGTGTTGTACTGCACATAGCAGACAGCGTCGCACCGAGATGCCAATAGCAGTCCCTTTCTCATCTACACTTGACTCGCTCAAGCTAACTTGCTGGACGCATAGCTCCATGCCGCATGGGCACCTGGCCGCATGCGCCCCTGACCGCATGCCCCCTGGCCCTATGCGCTCATGGCCGTATGTGCCCCTGACCGCATGGACCCTGGCCACATGCGCTCTTAGCCGCATGACCCCTGGCCGCATGGGCACCTGACCGCATGGCCCCTGGACGTATTGCTCCATGAAGCATGTACCCGAGAAAACAATCGTGCATGTAACTCGTGCATAAAAGGAACACACGAGCGCCATACGACGATGCTGACGTGCTAAGTGTAAAGTGCGCAAACAAAGTGCCACTTTGCCTCCTTGAGCCCGAATCCGAGTCCATATCGCTAAGATTCTTTGGGGCTTAGCTCCTAAGGAAAACTTCCCAAAGGTGGTGACAAAATAAAGATTTTCATAATGGGGTTCACACTTAATCCCTCTAGAAAAGTCAACTCACATACCGATACTAAGAAAAGCTATATATTGAGATATACACATTGGTGGTTTTATAATGTAGGACTAAATCACCCTAAGCAAAGTAAAAAACACTAACAATCACCCATATATATCACAATGTATGGTCGAGCGTTCCTCACAGTGACTACCCATTATGCATTAGGATAGATGTCGCCCACGACTTGAATCTTTTCTCATGGTTTAAACAATAGTACGATACAATAATGGACTATGGCTTGAATTTTGAACCATAGCTACTGTTATTCCCACTCGCATAATGACATCAGCTGTGCCTCCGGTCGCACATTAAAGGTCCTGTGCTGACCTGGTTTCGGTGTATGTATCTTGGGTGTCCACAAGTTTACCCTCAAGAGACTGCTTGTATCTCTGTCCATACACTTAGGTGAGTTCTTTTTTTAAGAGAGTTTAATATTTACCAACATGAAGCATTGTATTTTCATGCGGTGCTGCGCCGCTGTAACATGGCTCGTAGTCGAGGTTAACTACCTCACGTGGTGTCACCCATAGTAGCATGAGGTCATTAGCCTCTTAGTAGTGTTGTACTATATCCCAGTATGAAGCCTTGCGCTTCCGGTCGGTGCTACACCGCTGTGACATGGCTCACAGCCGAGGTTAACTACCTCATGTGGTGTCATACTACTGTAACATGGGATACATGTCCCTTGCAGTGTTGAACTACACGTGCTTCCTGTAGCGCATGCCAGACATTCACTCTGCCCGAGAACTCATTAAGGCGTTGAAGCCAACCTTACACATAAATTGTTCTATAGAACAAAATAGTGGACTACAGTGGTTTCGGGTACGTATCCTATATTTTCCATAAGGACTACCTACTGTACCTGATATTTTTCCAGTCTGTGGTCCTTCCTTGAACCAAAAGATAGATGCCTAGTAGATTTTTCTTTGAACTAATAGCATAAAACTTAATGGTAGGATTACAAAGACACAATATCAGAGGTCCTTCAAGCCCATTTTACTTGTTGTTTCTTCGACTAGCTAGCGCTTGAGATCTTTAATGAACGGATCCACTAGGTTCTCCTGACTTCGAACATCCACCACTGCAATGACACCAGTCTTGATGAGGTTGTTTAGTGCTCTGTACCGAAGTCGAACAGTTCTCTTCTTTCCATTGAAGAGATTATATGCTACTGCTGCAGCTGCCTGGTTGTCGCAGTATATTGGTATAGTCAGAATCTGCACACCAACCATTGGAAGATAGTATATAATCTCCAAAAATGATTCTGCTGCAAATGCTGCAGCTGCAAGTGTATAGAACTCAGACTCCATCGATGAGTGTAAGAGCATAGTCTGCTTCTTCGACTTCCATAATATGGTAGCTCCTCCCATTGAGAAAATATATCCTCCTGTGGATCTCTCGCTCTCTTCTTCTGAGCACCAACTAGCATCACTGAAGCCTTCAACCACTGTTGGATCTCCATTATAGTAAAGTACAAACTTCTGAGTCTTTTTGAGGTATCTCATCACCCTCTTCACAGCTTTCCAGTGTTCGACACCTGGGTTGCTCGTGAATCTACTCAGAATCCCCACAACAAAAGCAATATCAGGCCTAGTGGCATTTGTAACATACATCAAGCTCCTGATGATGCGAAAATACTCCAACTGTCTGACGCTTTTTCCTGGATTAGGATCCAGTTTCTTGTCACACCTATAAAGAGTATCGATCCCTGGAAGATCCTGATATCCATAGCGTGTGAGCATTTTCTCCACGTAGTGAGCTTATGATAGAGCAAGCCCAGCTTCCGTCCAGATTATCTTAATCCCAAGGATGACATCTACATCTCTCATGTCCTTCATACTGAATTTAGACGACAGAAATATCTTTGTTCTAGTGACACATTCTTCATCCGTGCCTAGGATTAGCATATCATCCACATAGAGACAAACGATGAGACCTCTATCGCCTGCAAACTTTGTGTAAACACACTAATCATTTTTGCTGACCTTTTAGCCATTTGATCTGATAACTTTGTTAAACTTCTCATGCCATAATTTGGGAGCTTGCTTCAGACCATACAGAGATTTTACCAGTTTGCATACTTTGTCTTCAAGACCTTTGACGACAAACCCTTCGGGATGCTGTATGTAAATCTACTCAGTCAGTTCATGTCATGACCCGCATCCAAAAAATCGGGCATGAGTCGTGGGTACGTCCAGCCTATGCCGCAGAATCGACAGTAGAAATACACTGGCCATATGGAAGATGCAAAGTTCACTCATCGGGACAAGGTGAGTGACAGGCAATAAATAAAAATTTAGGAAAATGACAAATGTGACTGGCCGTGTCAGAAAAGGTACCGATATGACTGGCCGTGTCAAGGAAGTGACCGATGTGACTGGTCAAGAAAGGGAGTCAAAAAGAAAAGGCAAAATCAAGGAAAGTCGTGCCAAGGCGGTGTTGAGTCATACATTCGAAAGAAAAAGGAACGCATAGCTTTGGGCCGCATATGGACGACTCAGTCGCATGCTCCTCTTGGCCACATACACACTCGGTCGCATGAAATATTTTGAACTTAGAAAACTTTCGTTCGTTCAAGTTTCATGCATTTGGCCAAGGGACGCATGTGCAGATTCAGTCATGCGTCCAATAAGATAGCCGGATGCTTGCTTGGAGCGAGAAGTCCAGTCCTCATACCAAGCAGGGCGCATGGAACTTCTTCGTTCCAGAATAATAAGTTTCAGCCATGAAAAATCTCTAAGTATGAAAACTTGTTTTCTCCATGAAATTCTCATTTCAAGTCCGAATCCAGCAAAGTAAAGATCAAAATTGCAGGAAAACATGTGCTCATCAACATGGAACTACTAGTTTTAGAAAACATAGTTTTAAGAGATCAAAATCAAGTAAACTCATGGAAGCTACAAACTGAAAACTTATATCTACTCCAACCAAGGCATCAAAACCAAAAATACAAGAATTAAACATGTAGAGAAACTCATAGAGAACAATATAGAGCAATAAAATGCAAGAAAGCTAAATAAGTGCAATATAGCAAGTTCTTTCTCATTTACAAGATGTATTTGTCTAAACTCACTACTAAACTACTACCACTACTACCCAAGGCAAGCTCACAGCTGGAGCTAAGGATTCGGCCAAGGAGAGGAGTGGGTGAAGAAAATGAAGAAAGAAAAGAAAATGAAGAAGAATGAGGAGGAGAGAGAAATAGAAGGCTTTATATATCAAAGGGTGACTAGCACTATTCATAATTCTAAAAATTACATGAAAGCAGCTAGAAAAAATAATAAATTGTACGGGTAGCAATATACAACTATAACACACATATACCAGATAAAATACAAGAATACTAAAATAGTGAGACGAGTCTCACATCGGGGCCGAGGGACGTCGGGGCAGGGGGCCGAGTGGGTCGTCGAGGCCGAGGGCCGTCGGGGCAGTGGACCGTTGGGGGTTGCCGGAGTCGAGAGGAATCGAGGTTGTCGGGGCAGGGGACTGAAGGGAGTCGCCAGAGTTGAGAGGGGTCGGGGTCATCGGGACGGGGTAGGGGGCGAGAGGTACAGGAGAGTATTTGGGAGAGTGGGAGATCGAGAGAATGGGGGAAAATGAAAAACTCAAAACCCTATATTAACTTTTTAGCGACGTCTAAATTGAACGTCGCTAATTAAAAATATTTGCGACATCTTGCTAAATTTATAACTATCGCTAAATAAAAAATAAGCAACGTCGGTAAAAACGTCGCCAAACGACGTTAAATCAAAATAACTTAGCTACGTTTAGCGACGTTAAAAAAATGTATAGCGACTATTCTTTAAGAAAACCAAGTACAGTCGTTACTCGTCGCTATGCATCGTCAACAGCAACGTATAGCGACGTTTATTTTTGGAGTCACTAAAATCTTTAACATTAGTGACGTTTTATGACGACGTCGCTAAAAATATCGCTAAAACATCATATTTTGGTAGTGGCCGCGGAGCTGAGGAGTCTTGCGGAGTTCGCCAGGTGTCCCTTTATGCGGGAGAAAGAGGCAAACGGGGTGGTGGAGGACATCGCAGAGACGTGCGGATTCGTGAAGCTGAGCAACTTGGAGGTGAACAAGGTTGGGAAAGTAACCATATTGAGTAAAGCGTTCGACAACAACAGTTTTTTCAAGTAAGATTTGGTTGGAGACTGGATGCACCAGCTCACTCCCTATATGGTCCAACGTATCGACAAGTTTGTTGAGAGCAAATTTGAAGGTTCAGGTCTGAGCCCTGACGAAGGGGATTGGCCAACCGACCAGTCCAGATTGTCCATCCTCTTTCTGCTGCATGCGTTTTCTATTTTTCGAAAGTCCGAATTTTGCTGTGGTAATTTGTTTTCTTTAATTTAATTGTGATTGTAATGAAATAAAGTTTGTAATATTGGTTTGAGTTTATAATGTAATAGAATAACAATTGTATTATCATGTTTAGTTGGAATATGTTATTAAATTATATAATGTAATATCAGTTATATCTAAATGTTTGGTTTACTATAAAATGTAATCGAATAATACTTGTTATTTGTATCATTGTCACAAATATAGCATTGATATTTATATTTTCTATTTTGGTCATCCTTAACATTTATAGGTCACAGTCGTGGAGCGTCCCACAATAAGGATGTTTCATTTTATAACAAATCTCCCACAAGGTATAAAGAAGAGGCGAACAAGAAATAGTTTTGGAGACAAATTATGTGAAAGAGAAAAATTATGGCTCTTCTTATGAGAGCACCTACTTATTTATAGGCATATGAAAATCCTAATGAGTGTGCCGACTTATCAGCAGATCCATATTGGATTCGGTCTATATAGTCAACCAACAAGGGCTGAATCGGATCTAGTCTACCAGATCAGTCTATTTCGATCCAATAGCAACATTGAGTACTAGCAGGACAAATACATATGGGGTCAAGAGGGATCAACTAACCCCACTAAAGGGGCTGTTTGGTTCATCGAAGTGAAACGAAATAAAAAAAATTGGAAGTGGAGAGTTTGCGTACGCATTACGTATGTGCATCATGTGTATGCATATTTTATGAGTTCCTTCGTTTGGATGGTCGTTGAAATGAGTTGAAGAGTGTAACTTTTGTAGTTTCTATGTTTGGTTTGTAATAAAGTGGTAGTTGGAAAGTGATATGTTTTTCCAATTTTGAATATTTTGAGGTTACCCCCCAATTATTATTATTATTATTAATAATTGTTTACAAATAGACATAAAATATAAATTTATTTCCATAATAATTGGAATAAATTTATTTCCATAAATTTATTTCGATAAAGAGTTTTTTTTAATTAAATAAAAAAACAAAATTAATATTTATTTGTAATTAACACACTATTATTAAGACAAATTTTGTTTAGAAGGAGTTAGGAATATAAAACACAATTATTAACACACATTTGAATTTTTAACAACCATCATGTATTTTATTTTTTATTTTTTAAAATGAAGTGAGAGGAGTTCACCTCACACTTCTTAATTGTTTTTCCGGAGGTGAAGATGATGAACAGTGGAGCCAGGAACTCCAAAAGCCATCCCATCTAATTTTTTTTCCATTTCACAAAATTCTAACCAAACACCGAATCTTGACTTTTTCTGTTTTTGTTTGACTTCCGGATTAGTTTTGCTCAACCAAACAGATCCAAAAATAGAAAAAAAAAATTGAAGTTATAAACAAATAACTTATATAGTAGGCTGGTAAAAAACGAGCTGCTCTCAACAAACTACTATATAACAGCTCAAATTTGAATTTACAGATATTTTTACATATTTAAATCCGAAGTTACCATAGCAAAACAGAACGAGCAATATAATATAGAAAATTATAACGAATCAATGATGCGCTTCTCTCAACAAAATACTAAAATCTAAATTTTTTGCTACATAATTTTAAATTTCAGTTTTTTTCAGCTGCCTATTTTGTCATGAATGATAGTTATTAATAGTTAAACCCCCCCCCCCCCCCCCCCCCAAAATTAAATAGGCCAACTCCATTGTCCCAAATTGTTCTTAATTATACTTACCCCCAGCTAACATAGTTTCTTAATCTTAATTATACTTACCCTTCCAAAAAATTTGTCTAAAATTTGCTAATTGGGAGGGGTAACAATAATAATAATAATAATAATAATAATAAATAATGGGAGGGTCACTCAAATAAGTAATTAGTAAATTTAGGGTAACTAAAAAAGCCCCGATAATAAGCCAGAAAATTATTTTTTAGGACATGTTATATATATATATATATATATATATATATATATATATATATATATATATATATATATATATATTTTGAAAAAGATAATTTTATTAATTTAGTAAAACCTCTACAACCTACTCCCTGTAAAATTGGGAGTACCTTTTCCTGCCACCATACAAGATACATCAAACTCAATATTATGAATAATTTTAATACTTGACGTAGCGAGTCCCTCAAATATTCGTCTATTTACTCCATCTGAAAATGAATAATATTTATAAGAATTCAACTACATAAATTCAAATAAGAACTCATAAGTTAATTAACAATAAGAGCTGACAAATGAATAATTTTTTCAGTTTAGTCTTTTTTATTTTTGTATTAGATTCTTTGAAAAAGTTAAAAGATAAGATAAATGTAATCCAACGGTTATAAATATTATGAGTTCAAAAATTAAGAAATCATAAGCTCCTCTAAATTTTTTGTATTTATAAGTATTTCTACATCACTTCTACTGTTACAGATAACAACATTTCATTACCAATCCTGCTGGCAAGAAACGAGTTCATAAAATAAAGAAGGAAATACTAGTACAGAGAGAAATGGGTCCATAAATATAAAGAAAGCAACATTTCATTTGAAAATGTCCCTATAAATTAAATGATCCTACTCATCTTTCATTAACAATCCTACTCGTTGAGAAACGAGTTCACCGACAGCAACATTAATTTCATGGGCCACATGCATGTTCTAGAACTTATCAATTGAACGCTGCTATATGGTCCACGGTTCGTGATCGCAGTCCGTAACCACATGTTAACATCCAACTGATAGAAATTTTGACGGTGGATTCCAAACTAATAGATAGGGCCAGTTGGATACTGACACATGAACCACAATTACTAACTGCGGTCACTGACCATGGACCATGTAGCAACGTTCAATTGATAAGCTCTAGAACATGCATGTGGCCCATGAAATTAATGATGTTGTCGGTGTAATCGTTTCTCACGAGTAAGATTGTTAATGAAAGATGACTACGATCTGTTGGTGTTTTTCACTTTACTTTGAAAGTTTTGGTCCCACATTAGAAAACCACCAATGTGTATATCTCAATATATAGCTTTGCTTAGTATTGATATATGCACATGGGGTGGTGGCCCATGTGGGTTGACTTTCTAAGAGGGATTAAGTGTGAGCCACATTATGACAATCTTTATTTTGTCACCACCTTTGAAAAGTTTCTTTTAGGAGCTATGTCCCAAAGGGGCTCAACGACGAACTCGGACTCAGACTCAAGGGCCATGCGGCCAGGTGCCCATGCGGCCAGGGGCCATGCGGTCAGGTTCCCATACGGACATGTGCGCATGCGGCCAGGGGCCATACGGTCAGGTGTCATAATGTCAGGTGCGCATGCGTCCAGGGGCCATGTAGTCAGGGGCGCATGCGGCCAGGTGCCCATGCGGCAAGGGGCGCTTGTGGCCTGGAGCTATGCGGCCAGCAAGTTAGCTTGAGCGAGTCAAGTGTGGAGGGGACAGGGACTGCTGTTAGCGGCACGGTGCAGCGCTCTCTGCTCTGTGGAGTACAACGCGCAAGCGGGGCAGACGGCTCGTTGCTCTTTGTGCCACGTTGCTGCAGCGCATGCAGCTTTCGGCGCCTAACGACGTTGTCTGCTCTGTGCAGTACAGCGGCGCAGGCGGCTTATGTGATCTGATTTTTCTCATGGCGCATGGGAGCTGAAATCCTCTTTATATAGAGGCTCTCCTCTTTCATTTAGGGTGTTGAAAAAATTAAGTGAGAGACAGACAAAATTTAGAGCACCAGCAGGACCTGCGGCAGTTTTTAGCATCATTCCAAAGGAAATTTTTGAGTGATCCGAAGGTGACCAAGAGCGTTCCAGAAGTTCTCGTATGAACTTGCTGAATCCTGGGGGCAGATCGTTCTATAGCCCAAATCTTGCCTTGAGCTATGGTAGTTTTGATCACTCCAGCAAGAGTTCATTTCTTTGTATTTCTGTTCTTGTTCCCGTTCTTCTCGGTGTAGCGTTTGTGAACGTAAAGAGAAGAATGATTTTCTGATTCTTGTTGTATTTGCATTTTCTTTGGGTTGTCAGTTTGTAACAATATCCTTATTTAGTGCTTCTGTGGGGTTGTGTGTCACTGAAGAGGAGCTCTTGTGTGAATCTCAGTGCACCAACTTCTCTTCTGGAGTTTGTAGAGACGAACTCTTGTGCGAGTCTCTACTTTGTAGCTATCTCTTCTTCTTTGATCTGACTTCGGTACTAACAATCTCAAGCAAGATCCGAGTTAGAATGGACAACCACTCAAACCTTCTCGATACTAGCTTTCACAAGCTTGAGAAATTTGATGGCGAACACTACAACATTTGAAAGAGGAAGATCTCCTTGAATCTTCGCCTTATCAAAGTTGCTTATGTGTTGGTTAATCCTGAACCTACCATTCCCGAAGATGGAGGAGAGCTTACAGTTGGTGTGGCGCAGGACGCGCACTCCAAGTGGAAGGAAGACAACAACCTCTGCAGGTTTTTGATTCCCAATGCTATGGACGACTCGATGGCAGAGTCCTACAGTAAGAAAGAGAAGGCAAGAGATGTCTGGGAATCTCTTGAGAAGCACTATAAAACTGACGAGAAAATGTCTAAAATCTATCTCGTCGAGAAGTTCTTTACTTTGCAATTTGAGGACGAGAAGGTGATGTTACCACAAGTTAAGAAACTTCTGAAGATGCAGCAGAAACTGGAGGAAGAGGGCATGAAGCAGGAAGACAAATTTATGGTGGAGGCTATCGTCACCAAACTTTCTCCAGGCTGGATTAGGTTCAAGACTAACATGTATCATAAAAAGATGGAGATCCAGTGTCACGCCGCAGTCCCAAAAATACGTAGGACTAGAACACGTAAGCATGCCAGCCGCATGGATATGGCAACTCCAATATATGGAAACCATAACCCATACGTACGCTGTAATATGAATATAAACTCACATGTGGTATATATAATGTCACAAGTCACAGATATGCTAATCTCATCCACACAACAAGTCATAGAAAAGAAATACTAAACTAGAATAAGGAGTCTGAAATATCCAAAATAATAGTCGGGTGGAGACAAATCCACTACCAAAGACTATATCCAAAACTAAAATGAGAGAGGAGTATAAAATCTCCAATATAAAATAATATGAAGACAGAAGTGTATCAGCTAAAAGAATCAATCGCTAGATAATCAACGATGCTCATAAGGTAAGACCTCCTCGGCAGAAAGAAATGTGTCAGGTCCAGGCCCGTACTCCTGCAAATACTCAAGAGCAGATACACCTGGCAGAGGACCAGGTCCTCAGAGGGACGTAACAAGATACAGAAAATACGAGCCAACTTGAATACAGTAAACATGCATATAATTTGAAATTAAATAAGTACGTTGTACAAGACAATCTATATGAATGCAAATGAGGACAACTTTTTGACGTATGGGCATGGGTAGGCTACTCGATCTAATCCTCATAACCTCACGCTCGTCAGTGGACATCATCAGCCGACATACCTCTGGGGTAGCGACCCTCGGACTCCATCAATCGACATAACTCTCGGGTAGCGACCATCGGACATGACCCACCATAGTGCGTGCTAGTGACTACGGTGTTACCAGAGTGGTTAAAAGCCCATACGCCTAATGATTGTCCTCTATGATACTAAGTGCCATGTGTGTGTCAACATATCTAATACATAGTAATGACTGAAAGAAAAGTACACATGCAAGAATAAACAAAAATGCAATAAATATACAGAAATATACTAAGTATGCAAAATACTGTAAGCAATTTGGCAAGGTATCTTGCCTGGCAAGAAAGCTGCAAAAATATAATGTCCCGATGTCAACTCCAAGGGTCAGAAGCTACGGACTCAGAATGAACGTCTCCGGATGCTGAAATAAACATCACCAACGTTCCCAGAATAAGCAAAATAGCTAAAAAGTACTTCCCTTTCGTCCAATTTGGACACAGGGGCAAAAAGGTAATTTCGGGTCAAAGCGGGGTCCACATATGGCCCACTTTGCACCGAAAAATGTGCCAAGGGTAACAGTCTCTAAATGGGACAAATTATAGGTCAAATAACTCTAAATGTCAATATGAACCCAACGCTATGTCCAAATGTGGATTCCGATGAGCCGAACACAATTTTGTCCAAAAAGTCAACTGTAGGGCCCGCCAATTGGCGACTTGGTCAACCGTCTCAGAATTGAGTGAAAATTGGGTCACAGGACCAGCGCGTTACCACGAGTCCATTGGCGCAAGTTTCGTCGCAATCTGACCAGCGTGCACAAAATACGCGCGAGTTCCACAAAAGTTGCGACACGGGGTGTGTCCGCGGATACGGCCTGATTCCGGCGCGCACACACGCCCGAATCAGTTTTCGCGAATTTTTACGTGTCCGGTTACGCTGCGTGCACCGTTCGGTATACTTGGTACCCTGCGGGGCGGTCCCGTTTGGCGGGGCGCGCTCCGTTTTCCAACTTTTGAAAATCTGGAAAAAGTGGGTTCGCGGGATTTTGTGACGAATTTAATTCTGTCCACAGCAGTTAATAATCTAGGGTTAAACTAGGTCAAGTGTTCTACACATATCAAAAAGAATCACCGAATTCGGATCTCTGTGGTGGAAGATACGAACTCGGCAACATGGGTGGTCACCGTAGTTTTCTGTGATCCCAGAATTCGGTCTGCTCGTGCCAACTTGGACGCTGTTTTCGCCTATGGGTACACGTTGTTCGAGGTCTGCTATTATACAAATATGGAAGAGGGTTAAGGGGTTACCATACCGGTGAAGACGGAATGGTGTTTGGTTGAGCGAGTCGACGGAAAACAACTCCGGAGCGAAGGTGCCTCGTGTGGGAATCTGCAGTGCGCGAGGTCGGAGTCGTCGGGATGGTTTGGACGGCTTGGCGGGGTTCTCTGGCTGCGGCGGCGGCTCTAGATGAGAAGAGGAGGGTCTGGAGATTTTAGGTTAGGGTTTTATAAATAGAATATATATATATAAATATATTAAAGGGAGAGAGAAAGAGAGAGGGTTGTTCGGCCACACGCGGGCTAAGGGGTTAAGGAGGGTTTGTTAGCAAATTCCAATGAATTTGCTAATGGAATAGGGGTGTTTTGCTTCCTAGCAAATGTGGGCGGGTAGTGCTAAGGAAGGGCTGCTGCAATTGGAGTTGTTGGAATTGATTGTAGTAGTAGTATAGTTATTAGTAGTAGTAGTTATTATTAGTTTATTATTATATTATTAATTCTTTATACTTTCTTTTCTTTTCCTTTCTTTTTAAATATATATGTACATATATATTTGTATATATATATATATATATATATATATATATATATATATATATATATATATATATATATATATATATATATTCACATAAGAAAATTTATAGATTAGAATAATGCACACCGTTAGGCTAGCAACTGCTCAAGGGGTCTCCTACATGGAATAAATTCCAAAAAAATTTCTGATGGTCCCATAAATCCTCTAAGTGCCCGAACACCTAAAATAAAAATTATTAAAAATCTATTTCTCCTATTTAGCAGATAATTACATAATTAATTTATTAATAATAAATACGGTTTTTAGAAATAGGGGTTTTACATTCTACCCAACTTACAAAAATTTTGTCCTCGAAATTGACACTAATCCATTTTTATAATGATAACTATAACTATTACACTACATTGGTATCTAGCAGGACTCCTAAAACTCATGGTCTACCATTCTAACACTTGCTCATCTATTGTCCATCCACTATTCTGTCATCCTCTAACTCGTCTACACTACCCAACTTACAAGATTCTACTAGTAGTCACATTCTTTGAAGCTATTGTCTAGGTTTGTAAGGTAAATACATTTATTGGGTCGAGAATCTTAGGATACCTGTCTAGAATCTCATAACTATGACTTTTTCCCATAACCGTCAAGTATCATAGTCTAATACTGCCACGCCACCTGGCCAGTATGGCTGCAAGTAATTCGACTACTCTACCAAAATCGTCTGGCGGCAACTGTCGCTACCTCGCCGGCGATTTGTCATAGTCATCAGTTCGTAACAAGTGCCTTCAACTCTTTCCTAGGCATAGTCTAAGTTTTTAGGGAGACACTTAAGGTCTTGACTAACTATTAGGGCTATGATCTAGCTCAAGTGATCTAACAATTTCTACTATGCTACATGGTGCTACTTAAGGGTTAAACTAATAAAGAATACAGATATTGTTATAGTGCATATACATATTAAGAACTCATCCTTAGTTATCAAGCATTACTAACACATTTATGTTTTAGCTAACAAAATAAGGATAATGTTGATATGAATCAAACAATTCATAATGGCACGAAAGATACGACTATGATAGGAAGAGTCAAGCACGATATAAGGAACGAATATAAAAGGAGAAAATGAGTCACCCAAGAGGGCGAGATAAGGGAAGAATACTACTACTGCTACTCACATCATCCATTAGCATCGCGTGTATGCCACCTGGGTAAAATATACATACATCCTCATAACTGCTAAACTACTATATATATAATTCTACAGCTATTTATACATCTAAGATCTTGTGTCACAATGGGGTTATAAGTATGCAAGGACAGTTATAACTAAAAGGTCGTACCTGCATCTACGGCTTCCTGTGTCTGCTCTCCCATACTAGTCATAATGAGTGCTTGGCCTTGTCCTTGATTGATCAACTGGGGTCTAGTCTCCTCCATTGGTGCAGACTGTAGAAGCAGTGGTGGGTCCCTTTGGTCTTCTATACTTGAGGGTATATGCGGTGTTCTTGATTTTAATGCCATAGACCCTGGGTTCTGCTGAGGACATTCTCGAGCTTGATGGTGACTTGATCCACATACCATGCACAGTCTCAATCGACGATGACAGTCTCTTAGAATATGACCTGTCCTTCCACAATAGTGACAAGTACGGAGCTCCTTAGTTGGATATGGTGCAGCACTATCTGGTTGCTGGCGTGTCAAAGGGTGTCTAATGGGTCCTCCTTGATGTGTCCTTACTGGTCCTTGATAAATTCTATGTTGAATTCTGTTGCCTTTGCTGATGGTCTCCTGGATCCTGGCCTCTGTCAATAACTCGGCATAAGAGATCCGGGACTGTGAGCTAGTGTAGTGCTGGAGCTCCCGAGTCAGCCCACGGTGAAACCTCTTAGCCTTCTCTAAGTCATTAGGTATTAGGACTGTGCCATACTTACTAAGACGGCTAAATTCTGCGTCATACTCATCAACCGTCTTGTCCCCTTGCTCTAGATGGAGGAACTGATCGTACAATGCGTCCCTTACAGTATCCGGGAAGTACTTCCTCTCAAAGCATTCCAAGAATGGTTCCCAAGTCTGACGCGTACCCAACTGGCGCTCCATTGATTCCCACCAGTGATGCGCGTTGCCTTCTAACTGAGTCCTTACGCCTATCATCCATAGGTCAGAAGGTAATTGTGATGCCTCTAACAATTTCTTGGTATTGGCAATCCAGTTCGTGGTCTCTTCTGGACTCTCATTGCCCTTATATGGCTTAGGGCCCATCTGCACAAAGTCCTTGACTGAACCAATCCGAGCTTGTGGTACTGAAACTAGTGCCTGGGTTGGTACAGGGGCTAGTGCAGCCATTCTCTCAAGTGCTGCCAGAAATTCTAGCCTCTGCTCTGCTGTTTGCTGCCTCTGTTCCTGGATTATCATCTAAAAGAATTGGAACAGGTGTGTTTGGCCATCCTGCGGTGCTGGTGGAGCTGGAAAAGTTCCATTAGGTATCGTGGAAGGGGTTGATGGAATTGGATTGCTAGTCGGTCCATCCGGTCCGGGAAGAAGAGGTGTTGTTGAGGTCACTCCTAGTGATTGGTCGTCGTCCCCTGGAGACGTGTTGTCCCCGGCGGCGGCATGCCCGTTATGCAAATTTATCTCTCTGCAAGAGGTGGACGAAGGATTAAGAAGAGTACATGAATCAAGCAGGATGCAAGAACTTAAGTAGGACATGTTGGAAGGAAGGTAAGTTATAGTCAAGTGTGGATGAGATCTAAAATTCTAATCCTAGGTGCAGGCCCGCTCGGTACAGTTACGTAACCGAAATGGCTAACTCGACCTGCATGGGCTACCACAAAAATATGTCACGCCCCAGTCCCAAAAATACGTAGGACTAGAACACGTAAGCATGCCAGCCGCATGGATATGACAACTCCAATATATGGAAACCATAACCCATACGTACGCTGTAATATGAATATAAACTCACATGTGGTATATATAATGTCACAAGTCACAGATATGCTAATCTCATCCACACAACAAGTCATAGAAAAAAAAATACTAAACTAGAATAAGTAGTCTGGAATATCCAAAATAATAGTCGGGTGGAGACAAATCCACTACCAAAGACTATATCCAAAACTAAAATGAGAGAGGAGTATAAAATCTCCAATATAAAATAATATGAAGACAGAAGTGTATCAGCTAAAAGAATCCATCGCTAGATAATCAACGATGCTCAGAAGGTAAGACCTCCTCGGCAGAAAGAAATGTGTCAGGTCCAGGCCCGTACTCCTGCAAATACTCAAGAGCAGATACACCTGGCAGAGGACCAGGTCCTCAGAGGGACGTAACAAGATACAGAAAATACGAGCCAACTTGAATACAGTAAACATGCATATAATTTGAAATTAAATAAGTATGCTGTACAAGACAATCTATATGAATGCAAATGAGGACAACTTTTCGACGTATGGGCATGGGTAGGCTACTCGATCTAATCCTCACAACCTCACGCTCGTCAGTGGACATCATCAGCCGACATACCTCTGGGGTAGCGACCCTCGGACTCCATCAATCGACATACCTCTCGGGTAGCGACCATCGGACACGACCCACCATAGTGCGTGCTAGTGACTACGGTGTTACCAGAGTGGTTAAAAGCCCATACGCCTAATGATTGTCCTCTATGATACTAAGTGCCATGTGTGTGTCAACATATCTAATACATAGTAATGACTGAAAGAAAAGTACACATGCAAGAATAAACAGAAATGCAATAAATATACAGAAATATACTAAGCATGCAAAATACTGTAAGCAATTTGGTAAGGTATCTTGCCTGGCAAGAAAGCTGCAAAAATGTAATGTCCTGATGTCAACTCCAAGAGTCAGAAGCTACGGCCTCAGAATGAACGTCTCCGGATGCTGAAATAAACATCACCAACGTTCCCAGAATAAGCAAAATAGCTAAAAAGCACTTCCCTTTCGTCCAATTTGGACACAGGGGCAAAACAGTAATTTTGGGTCAAAGTGGGGTCCACATGTGGCCCACTTTGCACCGAAAAACGTGCCAAGGGTAACAGTCTCTAAATGGGACAAATTATAGGTCAAACAACTCTAAATGTCAATACAAACCCAACGGTATGTCCAAATGTGGATTCCGATGAGCCGAACACAATTTTGTCCAAAAAGTCAATTGTGGGGCCCGCCAATTGGCGACTTGGTCAACCGTCTCAGAATTGCGTGAAAATTGGGTCACAGGACCAGCGCATTACCACGAGTCCATTGGCGCAAGTTTCGTCGCAATCTGACCAGCGTGCACAAAATACGTGCGAGTTCTACAAAAGTTGCGACACGGGGTGTGTCCGCGGATACGGCCTGATTCCGGCGCGCACACGCGCCCAAATCAGTTTCCACGAATTTTTACGTATCCGGTTACGCTGCGTGCACCGTTCAGTACACTTGGTACCCGACGGGGCGGTCCCGTTTGGCGGGGCGCGCTCCGTTTTCCAACTTTTGGAAATCTGAAAAAAGTGGGTTCGCGGGGTTTTGTGACAAATTTAATTCTGTCCACAGAAGTTAATAATCTAGGATTATTTAACAGAAAATAAACTAGGTCAAGTGTTCTACACATATCAAAAAGAATTACCGAATTCGGATCTCTGTGGTGGGAGATACGAACTCGACAACATGGGTGGTCACCGCAGTTTTCTGTGATCCCAGAATTCGGTCTGCTCGCGCCAACTTGGACGCTGTTTTTGCCTATGGGTACACGTTGTTCGAGGTCTACTATTATACAAATATGGAAGAGGGTTAAGGGGTGACCATACCGGTGAAGACGGAATGGCGTTTGGTTGAGCGAGTCGACGGGAAACAACTCCGGAGCGAAGGTGCCTCGTGTGGGAATCTGCAGTGCGCGAGGTCGGAGTCATCGGGATGGTTTGGACGGCTTGACGGGGTTCTCTGGCTGCGGTGGTGGCTCTAGATGAGAAGAGGAGGGTCTGGAGATTTTAGGTTAGGGTTTTATAAATAGAATATATATATATAAATATATTAAAGGGAGAGAGAAAGAGAGAGGGTTGTTCGGCCACACGCGGGCTAAGGGGTTAAGGAGGGTTTGTTAGCAAATTCCAATGAATTTGCTAATGGAATAGGGGTGTTTTGCTTCCTAGCAAATGTGGGCGGGTAGTGCTAAGGAAGGGCTGCTGCAATTGGAGTTGTTGGAATTGATTGTAGTAGTAGTATAGTTATTAGTAGTAGTAGTTATTATTAGTTTATTATTATATTATTAATTCTTTATACTTTCTTTTCTTTTCCTTTCTTTTTAAATATATATGTACATATATATTTGTATATATATATATATATATATATATATATATATATATATATATTCACATAAGAAAATTTATAGATTAGAATAATGCACACCGTTAGGCTAGCAACTGCTCAAGGGGTCTCCTACATGGAATAAATTCCAAAAAAATTTCTGATGGTCCCATAAATCCTCTAAGTGCCCGAACACCTAAAATAAAAATTATTAAAAATCTATTTCTCCTATTTAGAACATAATTACATAATTAATTTATTAATAATAAAAAAAATAATAAATACGGTTTTTAGAAATAGGGGTTTTACATCCAGCTCGAAGATCTTCTTCACAGGATTCACATTGAAGGTGAAGCCATGGGGCAACTAAAATTGGACTCCTTGCCCAAGCAGTTGGCTAAGGCCAATATGGTACATGCTAGTGACTCTAAAGGAAAGCAGAAATTTCTCTACAAGAAGAAGAAGAATGACTTCAACCAGCTGAAGGTGAAGTCAGCTCAGTTCAGGCCAAAGTCGAAGACTGATGTGACATGCTACAACTGTGGCAAGAAGGGTTACTACAAGAGCGACTGCAGGTCGAAGCCTAAACCGAAAGAGTAAGGTGAGCTTAAACTAGTTTCTATGATTGCGCAGGTTGAGTCACATGGCATGGATACTGACTGGTGGGTGGACACTGGTGCATCTTGCCACGTGTGCGCTAAGAAGGAGTTGTTCGTCAAGTATGAGCCTACCTCTGAGAAAGTCTCGATGGCGGATAAGTCTCAAGTTATAGTGTTGGGGATCGGGACGGTAGTACTGAAGCTGACTTCTGGAAAGTCACTTACAGTGGAGAATGTGAAGCACGTACTAATGATCACCAAGAATCTGGTTTCTGGGAGTCTGTTGTGCAAGGCGGGCCTGAGGATGGATATTAATGCCGGTCAGATAGTGATGTTTTATAAAGGAACATAATTTGGAAAAGCTTTCTGTATCAAAGGGATGTTTAAACTGCAACTTGTAACTCCTTATATTTGTATCAATACAGTCTCTACTTCTAGTTATTCTCTTGAGTTATGGCATAATAGACTAGGACATGTGCATTGTAAACGCATTAACAAGATGTCTAGTCTAGGCCTTATCTCCAAATGTGGGGGTAAGGAGGTGGAGAAATATGAAGTCTGTGCACAGACGAACATAGTCAGGAAGTTATTCAGAAGAGTGAACCAAAGCACAAATTTTTTGGAGTTTGTACACTCAAATATCTGTGACTTCAAGCAATTCTCCACAAAAGCCTGAATGAAGTATTTTATCAGTTTAATTAACGATTTCTCGAAGTACACATTCGTATATCTTATCAAGTCGAAAGATGAATCATTCAAGAAGTTCAAGGACTTTAAGGCTAAAGTAGAACGTCAAACCGGTCAATAACTCAAAAGACTCAGAAATGATCGAGGTAGAGAATATCGTTCCTTAGATTTTGTATCGTTCTGCAAAGAGCATTGAATTGTCAATGAAGCAGCTGCTCCGTATTCTCCACAATCTAATGGTGTAGCAGAAAGGAATAATATGACGCTAACAAAGATGATGGACTCCATGTTGCTGACAACAGGACTTCCAAAGTGCTTCTGGGGAGAAGCAGCGCTTACGGCTATATTTATTCTGAATAGAGTACCGTTCGCGACATCTGACATTACTCCTTAGGAAATCTGGTTCAAGGTCAGACCCAACTTGAATGTCATTCGAGTGTGGGGGTGTCTGGCATATGTGAAGCTTTAAGACCTCAAGATTCAGAAGCTGGGAACGAGAACTGCGAAGACAATATTTCTAGGCTATGCTGATAAGAGTGATGGTCGAAGGTTCCTTGATATCGAATCTAATCATATCATAGAATCTCGCGATGGAAAAATTTTTGACAACAAGTTTGCTGTACAAGAATGTTGTTCTCGCTGATGTCCCAGAGAATGTTGCTAGCACGGACGAGACAAGTACCTCTCAGGGAGAAGTAGTCCAAAAAGAAGTTGTAGTTGATGAGACAATATTTGAACCAGAACCCACTGAGCCGAAAGCAAAGCGAGTGAGGAGGCCAAAGTACTTCAGAGAAGACTTTGTTACCTATCGTGTGGAAGCTGATCCGCTTACCTATGATGAGGCAATGAAGACCAGAGATGCTATTTTATGGAAAGAGGCTATCCATGACAATTTTGACTCGATAACTTCTAATACTACTTGAAAGTTAGTCGATCTTACTGAAGGAGCAAAATCCATCGGATGCAAGTGTATCATTAAGAAGAAGATGAAAGCAGACAGAAATATTGACAAGTTCAAGACCAGGCTAGTGGTCAAGGGGATTTCTCAGATACAGGGGGTTCACTACTTCGATACCTATGCTCCCGTTGCACGGATGACTACTATCAGGATGCTGATTTCTCTAGGTTCTATTCACAGAATGATGATTCATCAGATGGACGTCAAGATAATATTTTTGAATGGTGAACTGACTGAGGAGATTTACATGCAGCAGCTAGAAGAGTTTATCGTCAAAGGTCTTGAAGACAAAGTATGCAAACTGGTAAAATATATGTATGGTCTGAAGCAAGCTCCTAAATTATGGTACAAAAAGTTTAACAAAGTTATCAGATCAAATGGCTACAAGGTCAGTGAAACTGATTAGTGTATTTATACAAAGTTCACGGGCGATAGAGGTGTCATCGTTTGTCTCTTTGTGGACGACATGCTAATCCTAGGCACGGATGAAGAATGTGTCACTAGAACAAAGATAGTTCTATCGTCTAAATTCAGTATAAAGGATATGGGAGATGCAGATGTCATCCTTGGGATTAAGATAATTCGGACAGAAGTTGGGCTTGCTCTATCACAAGCTCACTACGTAGAGAAAATGCTCACACGTTATGGATATCAGGATCTTCCATGGATCGATACTCTATATAGGTGTGACAAGAAACTGAATCCTAACCCAGGACAAAGCGTCAGACAGTTGGAGTATTCTAGCATCATTCGGAGCTTGATGTATGTTACAAATGCCACTAGGCCTGACATTGCTTTTGTTGTGGGGATGCTGAGTTGATTTACGACTAACCCAGGTGTTGAATACTGGAAAGCTGTGAAGAGGGTGACAAGATACCTCAAGAAGACTCAGAAGTTTGCACTTTACTACAAGAGAGATCTAATAGTGGTTGAAGGCTTCAGTGATGCTAGTTGGTGCTCAGAAGAAGAGAGCGAGAGATCCACAAGAGGATATGTTTTCTCAATGGGAGAAGCTGTCATATCGTAGAAGTCGAAGAAGAAGACTATGCTATCACGCTCATCGATGGATTCTGAGTTCTATACACTTGCAGCTGCAGCAGATGATGCAGAATGGCTTCGGAAGCTCATGTACGATCTTCCAATGGTTGGTGTACAGATTTTGACTATACCAATATACTGCGATAAACAAGCAGCTGCAGCAGTAGCATCTAATAATCTCTTCAATGGAAAGAAGATAACTGTTCGGCTTAGGCACAGAGCACTGAACAACCTCATCAAAACTGGTGTCATTACAGTGGTGGATGTTCAGAGTCAGGAGAACC
Organism: Iris macrosiphon; assembly: GCA_036927795.1. NCBI lineage: Eukaryota > Viridiplantae > Streptophyta > Magnoliopsida > Asparagales > Iridaceae > Iris > Iris macrosiphon. Next base: position 167,925,160 of record JAYESA010000012.1, read on the forward strand.
TGACAAATCCGTTCACTAAAGGTCTCATGCACTAGCTAGTCGAAGACAACAAGTAAAATAGGCTTGAATGACCTCTGATATTGTGTCTTTGTAATCCTACCATTAAGTTTTATGCTATTAGTTCAAAGAGAAATCTACTAGGCATCTATCTTTTGGTTCAAGGAAGGACCACAGACTGGAAAAATATCAGGTACAGTGGGTAGTCCTTATGGACAATGTGGGATACGTACCCGAAACTACTGTAGTCTACTATTTTGTTATATAGAACAATTCCTGTGTAAGGTTGGCTTCGACGCCTTAATGAGTTCTCGGGCAGAGTGAATGTCTGGTGTGCGCTGTAGAAAGCACGTATAGTTCAGCACTATAAGGGACTTGTATCCCATGCTGTAGTGGTGTGACGCCACGATGAGGTAAAAGATGTAAAGCCTCCGCTGCAAGCCATGTCACAGCGGCAGTAGCACTATAAATAGGCAAGTAGCATAATGATGAAAAAATAGAGAGTTGTAGCACATAACTACTAAGAGGCCGGTGACCTCATGCTATAGTGGGTGACACTACATAAGGTAGTTAACCTCGGCTGCAAGCCATGTCATAGCGGCGTAGCACCCCACGGAAGTGCAAGGCTTCATCCTGAGATGTAGTACAATACTACTAAGAGGCTAGTGACCTCATGCTACTGTGGGTGACACCACATGAGGCAGTTAACCTCGGCTATGAGCCATGTCACAGCGGCGTAGCACCGCACGAAAGTGCAATGCTTCAGGCTGATAAATATTAAACTCTCTTAAAAAGGAACTCACCTAAGTGTATGGACAGAGATACATGCCGTCTCTTGAGGGTAAACTTGTAGAAACCCAAGATACATACACCGAAACCAGATAAGCACAGGACCTTTAATGTGCGACTGGAGGCACAACTGATGTCATTATACAAGTGGGAATAACAGCAACTATGGTTCAGAATTTAAGGCATAGTCCATTCTTGTATCGTACTATTGTTTGACCCATGCAGAAAGATTCAAGTCGTGGGCGACATCTATCCTAATGTATGATGGGTAGTCACCGTGAGGAACGGTCGACCATATATTATGATATATATGGGGGATTGTTAGTATTTTTTACTTTGATTTAGGATTTTTAGTCCTATATTGTAAAACCACCAATGTGTATATCTCAATATATAGCTTTGCTTAGTATTGGTATATGCACATGGGGTGGTGGCCCATGTGAGTTGACTTTCCTAGAGGGATTAAGTGTGGATCCCATTATAACAATCTTTATTTTGTTACCACCTTTGAGAAGTTTTCCTTAGGAGCTAAGCCTCAGCGACTTGGACTTGGACTCGGGCTCAAGAGCCAAAGTGGCACTTTGTTGGCGCACTTTGTACTTAGCACGTCAGCATCGTCGCATAGCGCTCGTGTGTTCCTTTTATGCAAGAGTTACATGCACGGTTGCTTGCTCGGGCGCATGCTTCGTGGAACATTGAGGCTAGGGGCCATAAGGTCAGGTGCCCATGCGGACATGAGTATATGAGGCCAGGGTCCATGCGGTCCGGTGCCTATGCGGACAGGGGCGCATGCGGCCAGGGGATATGTGGTTAGGTGCCCATGCGGCCAGGGGCCATACAGCTAGGAGCGCATGCGGCCAGGGTCCATGCGGTCAGGGTCACATACGGACATGAGCACATGGGGCCAGGGGGCATGCGGTCAGGGGCGCATGCGGCCAGGTGCCCATGCGGCCAGGGTCGCATGCGGCCTGGAGCTATGAGGCCAGTAAGTTAGCTTGAGCAAGTCAAGTGTGGAGGAAAAATGGACTGCTGTTGGTGGCTCGGTGCGACGCTGTCTGCTCTGTGCAGTACAACACACAGGCGGAGCAGGCGGATCGTGGATCTCTGTGCCACGTATTGCATGCTGTGGCTGCAGCTTTCGCCGCCTGACGGTGCTTTCTGCTCTGTGCAGTATAGCGGCGCAGGCGTCTCATGCGGCCTAAATTTTTCTAAGGCCGCATAAAAGCTAAAATTCTTTTATATAGAGGCTCTCCTCTTTCATTTAGGGTGTTGAAAAAATTGAGAGAGAGAGAGACAAAATTGATAGCACCAGCAGGACCTGCGACAGTTTTTAGCATCATTCCAAAGGAATCTTTCGAGTGATCCGAAGGTGACCAAGAGCATTCCAGAAGTTCTCGTGTGAACTTGCTGGATCCTGGGGGCAGATCATTGTATAGCGCAAATCTTGCCTTGAGCTCTGGTAGTTTTGATCACCCCAGCAAGAGTTTTGTTTTTTGTATTTCTGTTCTTGTTCCCGTTCTTCTCGGTGTAGCATCTGCGAACGTAAAGAGAAGAACGACTTTTTGATTCTTGTTGTATTTGTATTTTATTTGGGTTGTCAGTTTGTAACATATTTCTTGTTTATTGCTTCTGTGGGATTGTGTCACTGAAGAGGAACTCTTGTGTGAATCTCAGTGCACAATTTTTTTTTTTGAGTTTGTAGAGACGAACTCTTGTATGAATATCTACTTTGTGGCTACCTCTTCTTCTTTTATCTGACTTCGGGACTAACACGATCATTTAATTTCTAGGGACATTTTCAAATGAAATGTTGCTTTCTTTATATATATGGACCATTTTCTCTCTGTAGTAGTATTTCTTTCTTTATTATATGAACTCGTTTCTCGCAAGCAGAATTTGGTGGGGGGTGTGCGTTTGTATTATTTTAATATATATATATATATATATGTATATATATATATATATGTATATATATATATATATATATGTATATATATATATATATATATGTATATATATATATATATATATTAGGTGGGTTAATATTAGAATGAGTAAGTTTGTGTTATGGTTTGTTTGGCAAATGAAAAATAAGGGAGAAATTAAAAAAATTGTAGAAAAGCAAAACTAGTTTAGTCCCCATGCACAATCTCGATTCTATTTAGTCTCCATCAATCCTTGACATTTTCTGAGCTTCCTCAACACATAAGTGGCACTGCTTCCTGGATAACCAGCACAAAGAGGAAATTTATTCCAATAAATTTCTATCTTATAGTTTCTACCGAATGAGCATCATTTTAAGTTGGAAATATACTTTCCTTAGGTTTCCAAAAACTAATAGAAATACTTTTCTCAGTTTATAAGACTTTCAAATTGTCAAATTGGTCCTTAGTTCAAGTGTCAAGAATGGCAGAAAATAGCTTGCTTGTTCATTATAAAGTAGCTGGTGGCCCGTGCCGTTGGCAGTGTTACCCGTGTCTCACAGTACTCTCTCAACACTCCGAATAATTTATTTTAACCCAATTAATAACAATAAACAAAATGTCAAAGAATATTTCAAATGAATTAATCCTGATCATTCTTTTTTAATGGAGTTTTTACGAAGTTTTAATCATGGTCATTGGATATGCTTGGATGTTTTAATATTCGACCATCCTTCATCTCATATTCAGATGGAAAACACTACTCTTCTTTATTATAAAGACAAGGCAACTCCCCAGGGATGGACGCATGAATGTAAAAGAGATGGGTCAACCTCAAATACAAAAAAGTCCAAAATTTTGTTAAATAAAGTTAGATACATCAAAATTTTATTAAAGAATTAGATGTTGTGTCATGTTATTGCATAAGTTTGGTTAATATCATTAAATTAAGATTTGATGCATAATAATTTTTTTTATATTTATCTAATCTCGTCTTAAGCTTAGCAAAAATTTAGGCAGGGCTGGCCCTGAGCCAGGGCACCCTGGGTGAGCTCAGGGCCCAAAAATTATAGGGACCTCGATTTTTTTATACATACCAAAATTTTATTAAAAAAAATTTGGTTTTGTTTCTGCCGATTTGGGAAAGCTGTGACTCTTCTTCTGCTAAAAGTGAAGCCGACTCTTCTTCCTCTTTATCTTCTTCTTCTTCTTCTTCTTCTTCTTCTTCATTCTTCATTCTTCTTCTTCTTCTTCTTCTTCTTCTTCTTCTTCTTTCTCCAATCGCTATTCAGACTAATCTTGTCTTCTCCACTTCCCGAAAAAAATTATAAAGATTAGAGGTAACGTCTTTCTCTTGAATTCCCTAAAGTTTTCTCTTTTTATCGATGCTCAATGATCCATTCTTCACACAACATCTTTCTTATTTTCCTCCTCCAAAATTTAAAATTTAATTCTCTTCTACAATTCTATATGTTTGTGTGGAGAAAGTTGTGTTTTGTTGCGGAGGTAATCAAAGTGGAGTCGAACGATTCGACAAAAAATTTGACAATTAATTTTCAAATTCTTGTTGGAGTCCAGTCTGGAATATGAGTAGCCGTTTTAGGTATAATAGGATTCCTATTTTTGGGTTTTATATTTAGAAAATTATATTATGACCTATTGTTTGAGTCCAGTTTGGAATAGAAGTAGTTGTTTTATGTATAATAGGATTTCTATTTTAGGGTTTCATCAAAGTATATAACACAAAGGTGGAGATTTGGTTGTTTGACCTATTGTTTGAAAATTATATAACACAAAGTATTAGGATTTCTATTTTAGTTGTTTGACCTATTGTTTGAAAATTATATTATGACCTATTGTTTGTTTTATTTACCAAATCTTATTATGACATAGATTAGGATTTTATCATCCAATATATATATATATATATGTAGGTGGAGTGTGGAGACACAAAGTATATAACACAAAGGTGGAGATTTGGGGTATTCTTCCACAGGAAATCTAAGAGAAAGTTCGTGCTTTGATCTTAGGGCTCACCATCCAAGACAGAAGGAAGAGGAGATCTAATCGAGGAGCCATCACCTTCGTTCAGGAAAATTTCTATGGAGTTTGGTGAGTGATTTTAATTGTAATCTCTTTATTTTCTTCTTGAGTGTGGTGAGGGGGTTGAACCTATTATGGCAAAGGATTTATATTAGTTTTTTGTCAATCTTGTAATTTTATTATAAACCTATTATGCGCAAGGTTTGGTTTGAACATGCGTTTGATAATTAGTTCGCAGAGTCACAAAGATTGTCCCGAAGCAGCGGAATAGAATTAAACACAAGTATGAAGCAAAACAAGCACTTTATTGATGTTATACAAGTATTACAAGCAGTGGTAGGTCGAGATTACAAATCGCTCATGCTCTCTCTCTTGAAACAATAAAGGCGTGCCAAGCGGCTTACAACATGGGATTGTTTGCCATCAATTCAAAGTTGAAAATTGTTGTGTAACAAAAAAAATGGTACAAAGAAATCCTAGAAAGAAGATCTAAGTATAATTTTTTTTCTGGGGAGTGTGACGTTGGAGATCGAGCATTGTAGTGGCTCCTTTACTCCGTTGACAGTCCGACAAGAAAATGAGAATGCTTTCTGTATGCCTGTCTGTCGTCGGTATGCAATCCCACTATTTATAGCCATCATGCTGACGGGCTATATGCATTGCATATACTATACACCTCTGTTTGGTGGCCGCATAGGGGCTCATTCAATATAATATAGTTGTAACTGTGGCCGCATACCACGGGCAGGATGCCACATGGTCTCGGTTGTGATATTTTGTTGATAAGATCTCGGAGTTATTTTTAACCGATTATGTGCGTGACTTGGTCAACTTGATACATCGTCAACACTGATTGTGTGAAGATCTTTTCGATTGTAACGGCAAGATCCTACAAGCTGAGGGTCTTATATGGTCATGGCCGCATACGTGCTCTCGTCCGGCCTGGTTCTGATGGACACTTTGGCCGCATGAGGACGAGGACGCATAGAGTCATGGCCGCATGCGTGCTCCCATCCAGCCTGGGTCTGATGGACACTTTGGCCGCAAGTGGGTGGGTACGCATAGAGACGTAACCACATAGCCTGTAAAAGCATCCATGTGCTGATGTGACTTTTTGTCTCTTTGTGTGTCGTCTCTTTCATGATTCTCGAAGCATAGTGCAATAAATGGCATGTCAGAACTTTATGACTGGAAATAAATTTTGTGTCTGGGGATCTTATGAAGTCCCTAACTCCATGGTTGTTCGGGCCGCATGGATGCTTTTACAGGCTATGCGGCTTGTCTTTATTTCGAGGGCGCATGGGCTCTATGCGACCTGTCTTCACCAAGTTAGGTTCCGAGGATACTTTTTTCTTGGACACATGGTTTCGGACTTTCTATGCATCCAAAAGACCCCCTTCAAAGTTTTAAACCGATAAGTATGGAATGCTTTAAAAAAGAAGCATGGATGAGGACCTTGGGTTGCATGGGTGGCGTGACGCATAAACACGCTGTCGCATATATGAGCTTGCCTGGCTGTCAAATCCTCATTAAATGAAGGATTTGGATCGATCTTCTAGGAGATCTCTTGGGATTCTGAGTCGACGGCTGTTTCCAAGAGATAAAGACAAATTTGAAAGGCCAAAAGTCTCCAACTGTCACGTAGATAGAGTCGGTTCACATCCTGAGGCGCTGTCATTATCCCTAGCCGCCAGCTATTGTCTATATATAGAGGCTCTGAAGGAGAGAGAGCTTTTACTCGCTGCCTATTTTCTTCTTCTTCCTCTGACTTCCTCCTTTGCTTATATTACATGGACCTAAAAGCTTCCACTTTTGCCATTGCCAAGAAGACCCCAAGGAAAAGGGCAAAGGCAAGGGCAAGGGTCACGTTGTCGAGGAGGACCCTTCTTCTCTTCCCGTCGATGTTCAACCGTCGATCATGTGTAGGTTTTTTTGGAGAAGAAGAAGTTGGGTTCGGAATACAAAGATACATGTGCATATTTGGTCGCATGGGTGAGCCATCATCTAGAACATGTGCTAACTTTTTACTGCCTTATGGGTAGCTCGGCCACATAGGTAACCCTGTCGCATGTGTTACTCTGCTGCATGTGTACCCTTGTCGCATGAGAAAATCAGCCCCATGTGTGTCAATTTCGCATGTCTAACTTTGCTGCATGAGTATCTCATTCTCATGAGTATCTCAGTTGCATAGGTAACCCTGCCACATAATTATCTCAGCTGCATGGGTAACTCACTTAGAACACTGATAACTTTCCTCAATGGTTCTGATCAAATTACCTTATTGCTTTGCAGTGACTTTACCCACTGTACCCTCTGGCGAACTAGTTCTTGGTCACAACCTGCTTCCTTTGAGCATGAACCTCAGGGACTTGGCTGCTGACATCCAAGTTCAAATTGAAAGATATTACCCTTTTGAGCGACAAAAGTGGTTAACGACCAGACCAGCCCCTTTCTGCGGAGCCAAATGAACTCGGGGGAGATCCCCGCTGGAGATGGCCAATAATTTTTTAAAAAGCCGTATTTTTTGTTCGGGGATGTGCTGAAGGCTTCTCATCCTGAGATAGGGATGGCCAGGGAGAACTGGTCCTTTACCTTCAGCGGGATGGAGATGTCTTTTTCTTCTTTTAAGCATTATTTAACCTTGTCAAACTTGAGGGTAATGATGAGTTCACGACAAATAGGTCGAAACTTGACACTCGAGCAAAAAGGGGCGCTCGTTGGCAAGGTCCGATGTGGGACTGGAAAGAGCAAGGGGGTCTTTTTTAGTGAAAATGAGTCACCCTAGTATTCTTTGCTTGGACTGAAACCCGGCCTCCTTGGAAGTGAACTGGGGCCAAACCTTAGTGTATATGCGGCGGGCACTTTTTTTTATCAAGTCGCTAAGAGGGGTTCTTATCCCTCATGAAAGTTATAGACTCTTAGCTGGGCACATTACAATTGCTCATGGTGTCGCCTGACCTTATAGATTCTGAAAAAGTATGAGCGGGAGCTTAGAGAAGCAGACTTATTTTTTGCTGTGATGGGTACGTGTTACGGTCTGGAGATGAACCGACCCCTATTTATCGCCCTTATGGAACTATATAATTGTCATGAGGCCTTTCTTTACGCTTGGCGGTAAAATAGGACTGGCTTTGCATGAAATGCATGTTGTCACCAAACTTCCTTGGGGAAAAGTACCCTATGAAGAGTACACCTCGAGTAATAAAAAACTCGAAGAGTTGGTGGAGGAGAATCCGGAGATCTTGATGGTATAACAGGAGTTATTGTGCATCATAGTATTTGTCAACAATTATCAAAAAAGAAGAAGAAGCCTTCTGAGGGAGCTTCACCCCATATCACGACTTGGACCCATTATCTCTTTTCGGAGAAGAAGGGGTCAAGCAAAATTCATGTACGGGCGCTATGATCTCAGTAAAAAGTTGCTGATTTAATTCAGGCATAGAATAAGTCGATTGTGGAGGGTGAGAAAGTTGATGGCTCATTGGAGGAGAGTAAAGAATCCCTTGACGATCTTGGTGACCTCAGAGAGGGGCTTAGCTACTTCTACATGGACACCCATAAGCTGTGCGTTAAGGCCGCATTAGAGGGATACTTGATGCTTTGGTTGCGCAACTGCGTAGTCCCGGGCAAATCTGGGACAATAGAGAAGATCAGTCGCACCCTTATCCTTCCTGCCGTGAGGTTAACTTTCGACCACAATTTGGACCTTGTACCATCATGGTTTGCTGTATCCACCGTGGTCTTCGAAACTTTGCTAAGAAGGTGGATGACCATCCTGGTAAAGAAAACTTTAACATGGTCGAAATTCTCTATCATTATTTGATGGGTTGACTTATTTTGTATCACGGATCCCTAATGCACCATGGAACTGATGAGGACATAGTAGATGTTGATGCTCTGATTCGTAGGTATCGAGGGATGAAATGGGTGTGTGACACGGTTACTGCCGGTAGGAGGGAGCTCGCCTTTATGACGGGCTGGACTTTTTTCACGACCGAGCCTGAGTTCTCTGATCATGAGAGAAACATCGTCCACCAGGACGACGAGGCAGCTTCTCTTTTATTGGCTCCAAGCCATTCGTCCCTCCTACTTGGTGTACCAGAATCGAGCTACAGTCTCTGTGGAGCCTTATCTGCCAAGCTGGTTTGTATGCCAGTTTGGATATAGTCAATTCTTGCTGAGTAACCCGAGTGCTTCTCTCGGATATTGCGATAACCTACTCGATGGAGCGCGAGCGTTGAGTTACTTTAATACAACCTGCACTCATGCTCAGTTTCAACTGCCATTGGTCAGCATCGTGTCAAGGATACTGTACATAGAGGCGAGATACTATTGCACGGCCGACGCCCCGCCGTCTAGCTTCGATCCAGAGAGGAGTTACCTTGAGGTCACCAAGCTAATGCCTCTAGAAGCAAGAGCTCGTAGGACGTCTAAGAAGGGTAAGAGTGTCACTAGATCGCTGCTTGTGGAGTTGGACCCATCGACCTGGGAATATGAGACATCGCCTCCATTCGATGATCACCCGGCCGCGAAACGCAAGTGAAAGGTCGAGACCCATCATGCTCGATACTCAAAGAAGGTGAGGGTTGAGACGGCCCTAGAGACAGGACCTACGACAAAATCGAAGTCCTCTGCAAAGGGCACCGTGAGAGAAGAGGTAGTACATCTTGCACTGGTCGCTTCTGAAGTAGACCCCTCTTTAGATGCTATGGCGGTATCCATAAGACCTTTCTATTTTATTCCAACATCACCCTTTCGTGACACTTTCTCTTATGGTTTATCTAGAATTGTGCAGACACTATCAAAGAGGGATCTTTCCAGAGGAGCATCCACCTCGGTGGTTTCTTACGGCGAGAAGGAAGAGGAGACAACTTCCCCAGAGTTTGACGTGGGTGCCATGGAATATGCACCTGAGGCCTCAGTAGCTCAGGGCCTGGATACGACCTTGGTGGAGCCTTATATTCCTCTAGATAACATCTCTGTGGATGATCTGGATGCCATAGGGAAGGCTCTGACGATACTGGATGAGCTGTATAATCTAGTGATCCCTCTGGTACGTTATTCCACAACTTTACAAAAGTTAAGATTTTCTGGCTTCAGCTCTCAATCCTCCGGGTGAAGTTAATTATTGGTTGTTCTCATTTGGTAGACTCCCCTCCTCCCATTCAACCATTTGACATAGCGGCTGAAGAAGGTATCATAGAAGAGGAGGGACAGGGACTCGGTAGAATAAGACGTGTACCAGGCTTGCCTCCTTTCATGGATGGAGAGTCTTCTGACGGCCCCCCTGGCGAGACATGCACATAACCAATTTTTGAGGCCAGTACATCTGGCGTGATGGCCGATCTGCCGCCTTCTGCTACCAGGACATCTGTTGTCGGGGTTTCTTCTAACGCTGACACTACGGGCCATCCCGATTAGTCTGTTCTGGATGCTTTCGAAGCAGCGGCAACTGAACCATCTTCTGTTTCTACTGTCGACGTCGCCACCACTGGCTGAACCATAAATATTGTGTGAGGGGATCTTATGCGATCCCTAACTCCATGGCTGTTCGGGCCGCATGGATGCTTTTACAGGCTATGCAGCTTGTCTTCATTTTGAGGGCACATGAGCTCTATGTGGCCTGCCTTCACTATGTTAGGTTATGAGGGTACTTTTTCTTGGATGCATGGCTTCAGATTTTTCATGCTTCCATAGGGATGATACATAGTCAATGTTCCAATACATTACGTCATGTATATGTGCATCATCTCCTGTCGTACCGCTCTAAGGCTCCAGGATTAGCTCCATGCCTTGGCGCTCACGAGGGAAGACACCACACCGAATAAGATTCTTCCGCACCCTGCAAGCAATCTGGTGGGTTATTAGTACATGAATGCACTGGTGGAGAGGCTTCTCGCCTGCTCAACAAAATAAAATATAATATATAAGTTTCGTGCACCATCTATTATGTTGTCTTTCTAGTCTTACTTTAGGATCAGTTTTATGGCATATGATATAAAGCCTAACTCGTGTTGCAGTATGCCGTGAGATATAAGAGTAACACGACAAGACTTACTTACCATTGGTCCTTCCCTGTCCAAAGTAAAACCAAGTTAACCAAGCATAATATATGTAATGACTCAAAGACTTGCATAAGGAAACACTAGTGCCAGGGCATGTTTTCTAACTCAGGTAAACGATATACTCATATTTATGATACTCAGATTACTTTCTTACTCAGGTTGTTTAAATACATTATACTCAGTTTTTTCAGGTGTGTTATATTGAGATTACTTATTTTAATGCAATAACTCGTACGCAGATTATTGCAGATCGAGTTGACTTAATCTATATGAAATGGTCACAAGCCTAGACATTAAGGACACGGGGTAAGACAGGCAGCCAAGTGTAGGGTAAACTACCCAAGGCCCTAAAATATCAATATTGTGTCTTCCAACCGTCCCGAGCATGTATTGGACGCACAATACCATGATTCCTCCTAGGCCGGCACGATCGCAGTGCCCCGACGATCGTCCGAGAAATCCCATACCTCGTGCACGAGTTGTCTGTGACCATGCAAGTTCTCTTCTTAACTTTCTCAAAATATTACATACGGGCTCCCCGAGATGATGACGAGATCCACGAGCCGATGATTCATTACGGGATCCACGAGGTGATAACTTATTACGGGCTCTACGAGCCGATGACTTACTACTTTATGCAGCTCCCATGTCGGGAGTTGCCTTGGTGACCCAAAGGTCCCGAAGTTGTTCTATATTTTTTATTATTTGGCTCGAAACGACTATTATGATAGTTTTTTTGTCTCAAGTGAGTGAACCATGTTTTGTGTCATACTTCCATATCGTGGCATTATCTATGTGACAAAAATTGTATATGAGATGGATAATATAAATAAATCTACTCGAACGGTTATAAACAATAAAGCAATTCGTTCATTCCATTTAGACGACTTTCTTCTATGTTCTATACAAATGATAATGAATGGAATTATTCCCTTAGCTAGGTTGGTTCACTACTTTATTAGCATGCATCGGTGATTCACCTAGCGACTAGCATGTATCTTTCGTATTTTATATGTGCATGCTAGGCAAAGACAAGTTCATCGTAGCCACCTACCTTAGCGATGATTTGTATCAGCCGAGCGAGACTCCGAGCTCGCCTTTGAAAAGTCTAAGTCTGATATTCTGAAGGGTCAAGTCTGAATTCATTTATTTCAAGTGATTCGTCTCTCTGAGCAAGGAGTGGCAGGTCGTCGCACTTGCGCCATTTTAATCGACTCTTTATGCTGAGCGGAGCAGGTCGTTACAAAACCCGTACGCTTTCATAGTCCAGGTTATTTTCAAACTTCCCGCTGCTCGCTCATCCCTAAATCTATGCATCATCCTTGATTGTCTTGTCCACTTTTACTCACTTTATCCCACCCAAACTGATGTACGGCTCTATGCAACTCTAGCTGCCACTGCCCCTGCCCCTGCTGTAGAATGCAGCTCACACGTTCAGCAGCCCAAGCCATGGCGAGTACACTCCAGCCAACTCTCCCCATCATGCTTTGATATGCAATCCAAGGGTCAAACCACAGGTTTGTTGATTTCCTATCTTTTATGATACGATCAATCTGTTGCTTCACTTTTCCACGATATTGCAAAATAGTTTTAAAAGTGACTGAAGCATTATTATTTATTGGTTGAATCCAGAAGTTACCTTCCTTAACATATTTATTAGCCATCATTAGGAATAAACTTCCATTTAAATTGTATCTCTGTTATGTCACAGAGAACTCATAGTGAGCATAATCCTACTCCTCCCTCATCTTTGGGACAACACATGGTATCCCAACCAATCGCATTAATACCCCCACGCCAACTGTAATTTGCGCATATCTTCTCAATTGTCACACTCGATTCCAGATTTGGTATTTTTTGAATTTCTTAGATTTAAATTTTTTTGGTAATGTATTCCAGTTGTATTTCTCATGTTGGTTCATGTCATTTTATTTATTGTTTTAATTTTTGTAGTTAAGAGAGTCTACCCAAGACCAGTAGAATATCCATTAGCATTGCATAGATCCGGTTTAGGACCCGCATGTAGACTGGATAGTTGGTTCGATTCATTGATTGAACCCATGACTAAACCATCTTCCTCTACTCTTAGTATATATATATATATATATATATGACTATTTTCTCTCTCCTCACACATTTTCTAATTTCACTCTTCTTGCTTCCTTCTACCTTCTATCCCTCAAGCTCCCTCTAGCCAAACCCTAACCCTAGGGAGAAGTTGCTGTAACTTGGACCGTGAGAGGTAGAGGCTAGGAGCCACCCAAGACAAGTACATATTGCTCAATGGTGAAGCCTTGATTTTCGGATTATATATATATATATATATATATATATATATATATATATATATATATGTGTGTGTGTGTGTGTGTGTGTGTGTGTGTGTGTGTGTGTGTGTGTGTGTGTGTGTGTTGTTTTAAAAATGTATTTGATGAAAAATGTTCTCATTGAGTTGCTAATCATATTTAGTTCTTAGAGTTTTGAATTTTGATGAGTATATTTGAGTCGGTCTGAATTTAAAGTTTAGGGTTTTCATGGGTTCCATATGTTTTTCATAGTTTTTATCTACTAAAAGATGGTATTTTAGAAAAATAGTTTTTGTGGTTGATGGAGCACTTCTTTGAAAGCATTTTGGCTTTTGATTCACTTTATTTGGAGTTAAAATAAATTTTTTATGAAAAAAATATTTTTTGGTTTTTTTTGGAGTTTTTGCCTTTGGCTGAACCTGCTGTTTGGAGAAGACGAAGTTCTCATACGGCCAACATCATATGCATCCGAGTGAGCATGCGGCAAGCGGACTTATGCGGCAGTGCCCCTATGTGTCGCCTTTTATTGTGGACGCATAACTCTGCTTTTCCCTTGCACATTATTTTATGATTGTTGTCTTATTTCCCTGACATATTTTTTATGGCCTGTCACATCAATCACTTTTTAGTCACTCTCTCTGACACACATTTATAACCCATTACTCAACACTTGGGTCCATATGGCCAGTGGGTGCATGCGGGCAGAGAGTCCATGCGGCCAGTGAGTCCATGTTGTCAGTGAGTCCATGCGACCAGTGAGTCCATACGGCCAGTAGGCACATGCGACCAGGAATACTTGTACAAATTTTGTGTTTATTTTAATTATGTCCATTTATTAATTCTTTTTATTGATTATTACTATGTACTTCTTTATGTTGATACAAGTTTATGTTACCAGACCAGTTTATATACAAGTTCATAATCCTCACGACACCGTGATAATATTTGTGCATAAAAATTCATTACATTTTGCATCGGGCAATCAAGTGTGAGTATTGCCCAATGTATCGCGAGTCGAGGATACGATAACTCGTGAAAAGCTCGTACCCGTAATTGTTCATTCTAGGAAAGTTCTTAAGTGTCCACGACTCAAGAACTTGAAATAATTTAGTAATGATTAGAAAAGATAAGATTTACCTAGATTATTAGGAGGGAAGAATATTGCGCTACCGGCTACCCCGGTCTCTAAGGGCCCCATGCAGCATGGAACTACCCTGCTAGGCAAGGGCTCCATGATCGACAAAGTTTGCGTGTGCTGCGACACTACAGGTTGTTGTTATTGAGCCACGGTTGATAACATTATGTATTTTCAGTATATGCATTCTAGTATATGTTCCAGTTATGTTTCAGTTTCAGTTATAAGACTATTTACAGATAAGTTTATTTTACAAAATTAGTTTCATTTACAAAATCTCTTTATGTTTACAAAATTAGTTTCATTTATAAAACCTATTTTTTATTTATAAAACCAAATCTTATTTACAAAAAAAATATTTATAACTTCAAAAGATAGTTTATGCTTACGTTATGTTGTTATGCTATCAGTTATCTGCTTTAGTTCTTTATTCATTATTGTTTGTCATGTGTACTATAAGTACTAGACAATGGTACCCTTGGCCATCCGGGTTAGCTGCAGTGCCGGTGGTAGCGATATTCTTTAAAGCATGCATTTGTTAGTAACTAGGTTTGTGATAACCCTAGTTAGTTAATTATAGCAAAGCGTAGGCATCTTTGTCCATGAAATGCATGTTTGTCTATTCTTTTAGCTCATCTTTTTAATTCATTCTTTTTGCGCGTGGTTAGGGTTCTAAGTTCTGCTCGGGTGAAGGTCTGCAACCTCGGTCCTTGTTTGGTTTAAGGTTTGTGGTCCTGATCTAGAGTAGTTCCTATGCCCTCTTGTCGCTCGTCGTCTTACTTTCCTTTATAGCATTATTGTTATCAGTTCTTCTAGTTATATTTTTGAGACAAGTACATTGGTACCGTAGAAGTCTTGATCCACATTTATTTTTAATATATCTCTTTTCTGCTATATGTTGTGATATGTTTGGTCTATCGTCTTGAGCTCCTTTGTGGTACTTGTTGCTTGTTGGGTTCTGACCCCACTGGTTTTTTATGGCCAGATTACCCTGAGGAGACATAGGATCCACCGTACTTCCCGCAAGATGCTTCGCACTCGTAGGACGGCAGCCTAAGATTGCGAGTGGATTTCCTTCCTCCACCCCTCGTAGTGTTATTTCATTTTGTGGTATTTTAGCAAGAGGCAGTGTTAGTCCCTTATTTTGAGATCACTTCTCTGAATTTGATCAACATGATGTGTATATTAGACCATGGCCGAAATATTTGATCATGTATAGTTATACTCTGCTAGTGATGCATTTTGTATTCACTATATTTATGATCATTTATCGTATATAATTTGGGATGCCTTTTTACTTTCATATATGATATACTCTTGTACTTTTGTTGATGGATTAAGATACTAGGATTTTTTAGTCTTAGGACTGACGTCATATCATGCTAGAGTTCACCCATTTATCTTCTTGACAACCTTAGCACATTGCGGCTTATTTCGGTATTCTGCAAGGTGTGGTTGGCCATGTCAGTCCTCGTATTTATCCAGTATTCTGGGAGCAGGGCGTGATAAGGTTTAGTAGTGACCCATGCAGGTCTGCTTTTCAGACTTATGGGAGGACTCATCTTGTTAGAATCTCAATCCTTTACTTATCTTCGATTGAACTCCTCTTGAACATGTACCTTCATGTTTCCCTTGAATTAAAAACTTTCTTGACATGATTGTTCCATTCTTGTCCCTTGTTGATATCTTTGTATCCTTATCCTTCAGGGATACCCCACCTGCTCCTCCTTCTGAGGGTTCCGTTGCACCGATAACTCCAGCAGATCCAGTAGTAGGCCAGAACCAGATTTTGTTTCCAAGTCATAATCAAGAGCCATCAATCTTTCATTATCAGTCAGCTCCTCCAGTCATACTAGGTCAACCAGTTCCACTAGTTTTCTTTGCACAACCGGAGCAGTTAAGCTCGCAATATATACTAGAGATAATCAGGACCATGATGGTGACACAGCAGCAACAACAACAACTTCAGCTCCAGCAACAAGTATTCCAGCTTTACCAGGAGTCCCAGGTAAAGAAAGATTGCACCATCCAACAAAGTCTTCAGATGTTGTTAGAAATTAACATGTATGGTTTTTTTAGGAAATTCCAAACCAAAGACTTGTGCCCAGATGGAGTGGGGATTGAAGAAGGACAGTACCAGTTGTTCAGTAAGTCGGCATGTCCATCCCGGTCTACTGCAGAAGCATCGCCAGGACATGAGTATATAATCAGGGGGACCACATCAACAACTGAGGTTCGTAAGAAGAATCGTGCACCCCCGTTAGACACTTCATTATCCCTCACCAGTATCATCTTACAATCATTCGTATCAGTGCCCGGAGGCTCCAGTCGTACGTTCCTTCTGCGGAAAGGTAGGACACACTAGTGTAACATGTTAGAGGGTTAATCTCCTATGTCTTCTATGTGGAGCACCCAATCAAATGATTGATTCCTGTCCACGACTATCACCCGGACGACGAGCAGTGTCCCAGACCTCGATACCAGAATATCACCTGCAACAACACCTAACAGAACCAGAAGGATGCACCTACTGTGGGAAGATGGGGCATTTTAGATCAGATTATTGGAAGGAAAATGGGCGATGTTCTCACTTTTTAGCTATAGGTCATGCAGTTAGAAATTTCTCAAAATTGTTGCCTCAAGAATGACCAGCTAGGCCCGGCATGCCATCTCAGACATTTCAGTCACCTCGATTATCAAATCCTGTAGTGGTAAACCAAGATGAGACAATTATAATTGTATAGTCATTGGCATAATATCCTCCCCCATCTCGAGCTCAGAGGGTCAGACAGCGCAGAGCACGGTTATATTTATAACTTCAAAAGATAGTTTATGCTTACGTTATGTTGTTATGCTATCAGTTATCTGCTTTAGTTCTTTATTATTATTGTTTGTGATGTGTACTATAAGTACTAGACAAGCGTACCCTTGGCCATCCGGGTTAACTGTAGTGCCGATGGTAGTGATATTCTTCAAAGCATGCATTTGTTAGTAACTAGGTTTGTGATAGCCCTAGTTAGTTAATTATAGCAAGGCGTAGGCATCTTTGGCCATGGAATGAATGTTTGTCTATTCGTTTAGCTCATCTTTTTAATTCAATATTTTGGAGCATGGTTAGGGTGCTAAGTTCTTCTCAGGTGAAGGTCTGCAACCTCGGTCCTTGTTTGGTTTAAGGGTTGTGGTCCCGATCCAGAGCAGTTCCTATGCCCTCTTATCGCTCGTCGCCTTACTTTCCTTTATAGCATTTTTGTTATCAGTTCTTCCAGTTATATTTTTGAGAGAAGTACATTGGTACCGTAGAAGTCTTGATCCACATTTATTTTTTATATGTCTCTTTTCTGCTGTATGTTGTGATGTGTTTGGTCGATCACCTTGAGCTCCTTTGTGGTACTTGTTGCTTGTGGTTCAGATCCCACTGGTTTTGTATGGCCAGATTACCCTGAGGAGACACAGGATCTACCATACTTCCCGCAAGATGGTTCATACTTGTAGGACGGTAGCCGAAGCTCGCAAGTTGGTTTTCTTTCTCCACCCCTCGTAGTGTTATTTCATTTTGTGATATTTTAGCAAGAGGCGATGTTAGTCCCTTATTTTGAGATCAATTCTCTGAATTTGGTCAACATGATTTGTATATTAGACCATGGCCGGTATATTTGATCATGTATAGTTATACTTTGATAGTGCTGTATTTTGTATTCATTAGCTTCATGATCATTTATCGTATGTAATTTGGGACGCCTTTTTTATTTTCATATATGATATACTCTTGTACTTTTGTTGATGGATTAAGATACTAGGATTTTTCAGCCTTAGGACTGACGTCATAGTATGCTAGAGTTCACCCATTTATTTTCTTGACAACCTTAGCACATTACGGCTTATTACGGTATTCTGTATGGTGTGGTTGACCATGTCAGTCCTCGTATTTACCCAGTATTTTGGAAGCAGGGCATGAAAATTTTTAGTTGTGGCCCATGTAGGTCTTTTTTTCAGACTTGTGGGAGGACTCATCTTGTTAGAATCTCAATCATTTACTTATCTTTGATTGAACTCCGCTTGAACATGTACCTTCCTGTTTTCCTTGAATTAAAAACTTGCTTGACATGATTGTTCTATTCTCGTCCCTTGATGATATCCTTGTGTCCTTATCCTTCAGGGATACCCCACCTGCTCCTCCTTCTGAGGCTTTTGTTACACGATAACTCCAGCAGATCCAGTAGTAGGCCAGAACCAGATTTTGTTTCTAAGTCATAATCAAGAGCCATCAACCTCTCATAATCAGTCAGCTCTGCCAGTTATACTAGGTCAACCAGTTCCACTAGTTTTCTTAGCATAACTGGAGCAGTTAATCTCATAAGCTATGCTAGAGATAATTAGGACCATGATGGTGATACAGCAGCAACAACAATAACAACTTCAGCTCCAGCAACAAGTGTTCCAACTTTACCAGGAGTCCCAGGTAAAGCAAAATTGCACCATCCAACAAAGTCTTCAGATGTTTTTAGAAATCAACATGCATGGTTTGTCCAGAAAATTCTAAACCAAAGACTTGTACCAGTCGTTCAGTAAGTTGGCATGTCCATCCCGGTCTATCGCAGAAGCATCACCAAGACATGAGTATATAGTCAGGGGGACCACATCAACAACTGAGGTTCGTAAGAAGAATCGTGCACCCCAGTTAGATACTTTATTTTAGCATCCCTCGTCAGTATCATCTTACAATCATTCGTATCAGTTCCCGGAGGCTCCAGTCGTATGTTCCTTCTGCGGGAAGGCATGACACACTAGTGTAACATGTCGGAGGGTTAATCTTCTATGTCTTCTATGTGGAAAACCCGCTAATATGATTGATTCCTGCCCACAACTATCACCCGGACGACGAGCAGTGCCCCAGACCTCAATACCAGAATATCACCCACAACAGCACCCGATAGAACCAGAAGGATGTACCTACTGTGGAAAGATAGGGCATTTTAGATCAGATTATTGGAAGAAAAATGGGCGATGTTCTCACTTTTTAGCTATAGGTCATACAGTTAGAAATTTCCCAGAATTGTTGCCTCAAGAACGACCAGCTACGCCCGACATGCTAATTGTACAGCCATTGGCACAATATCCTCCCCTATCTCGAGCTCAGAGGGTCAGGAAGTACAGAGCACGGTTATATGCTCAGTCCCAGATGCAGTTTCAGTATCCTAGTCAGCCAAAGGGCAGTACCTCGACGGTCGCAGGTACCATCTTCCTGAATTTGTACCAGTTTTATCTTTCAGTAACAGATCAGATAGTGGCAGTACATCTCGGGTTCTTGTCGATGGCCTTGTATTCTACTATGTTCGTAGTGCAATGGTTAGCTCAACTTATTCGGCTAGTGAGGGCGAGTTTTTTGTCCAACTCTTCTACCTGTGTATCACGTGATACACGATGTCTATCATGTGTCCCGACTACAAAGGTATGTCCTAGATTAGAGTTATGTCCTTGGTATAGTCGTTGGTACCGACTTACTACTAGGCTTGGCTCTTATCTATTTCGTGAGTCTGCATAGGCAAGCGAGGACGAGTTCCTAATTGACTGACTCAAGGGTATATGTATCCATATGCCTCCATTTTTCTGTGTACTTCTTTGTGCATTTATTCATTAGTTACTTTCTGCAATTATCTTTTAATTCAGTTACTTGCTTAGTATAATCCTTTGATTAGTGACATGTGATTTCTTGAGCTTTCTCGTGTGTTCCAGCTCGACTAGCCTTGGTGAAATTTTGAGGATAAATTTTTTCTAAGGAAGGTAGAGATGTCACACCCGATTCCAGATTTGGTATTTCTTGAATTTTTGAGATTTAAATTTTTCGATAATATATTTCTGTTGTATTTCTCATATTGGTTTCTGTCATTTTATTTATTGTTTTATTTTTTGTAGTTGAGAGAGACTACCCAAGACCAGTAGAATACCGATTGGCATTGTCATACATCCAGTTTAGGACCCGTATGTAGACTGGACACTTGGTTCGGTTCATTGATTGAACCTATGACTAAACCATCTTCCTCTCCTCTTAGTATATTTATGAGTATTTTCTCTCTCCTCACTCATTTTCTCATTTTACTCTTCTTGCTTCCTTCTTCTTCCTCTCCCTCAAGATCCCTCTAGCCAAACCCTAGCCCTAGGGAGAAGTTGCTGTGACTTGGACTGTGAGAGGTAGAGGCTATGAGCCACCCAAGGCAAGTACGTCTTGCTCACTGGTGTAGCCTTGATTTTTGGATTATATATATATATATATATATATATATATATATATATATGTGTGTGTGTGTGTGTGTGTGTGTGTGTGTGTGTGTGTGTGTGTGTGTGTGTGTGTGTGTGTATGTTATTTTAAAAATATATTTGATGGAAAATGTTCTCATTGAGTTGCTAATCATATTTAGTTATTGAAGTTTTGGATTTTGATGAGTATATTGTAGTAGATTTGAATTTGAAGTTTAGGATTTTCATGGGCTCCATGTGTTTTTTATGGTTTTGATCTACTAAAATATATTATTTTAGAAAAATAGTTTTTGTGGTTGACGTAGCACTTCTTTTCGAGTATTTTGGCTTTTGATTCACTTAATTTGGAGTTAAAATAAAGTTTTTATGAAGAAAATAATTTTCAAATTTTTTTGGAGTTTTTGCCTTTGGTTGAACCTGCTGTTTGGAGAAGACGAAGTTCCCATGTGGCAAGCATCATATGCGACCGAGTGAGTATGCGACAAGTGAACTTATGCGGTAGTGCCCCTATGCCCCTCCTTTTATTGTGGACGCATAACTCTGCTTTGTCCTAGCACATCTTTTTATGATTCTTGTCTTATCTCCCTGACACATTTTTATGGCATTTCAGATCAATCACTTTTTAGTTACTCTCTCTGACACGCATTTATGACCCATCACTCAGCACTTGGGTCCATGCGGCCAGTGGGTGCATGCGGTCAGTGAATCCATGCGACCAGTGAGTCCATGCGCCAGCGAGTCCATAAGGCCATTGGACGCATGCGAAAAAGAATTCTTGTGCACATTTTGTGTTTGTTTTAATTATGTCCATTTAATAAAAAAAATTAGTGATTATTGTTGTGTACTTTCTTTTGTTGATATAAGTTTATGTTACCAGACTAGTTTATGTACAACTTTACAATCCTTACGACACCGTGGAAATATTTTTGTATGAAAATCTATTGCATTTGGCATCGGGCAATCGAGTGTGAGTATTGTCCAATGTATCACGATTTGCGGATACGATAACTCGTAAAAAGCTCGTACCTGTGATTCGTTATTCTAGGAAAGTTCTCAAGTGTCCATGACTCGAGAGCTTGAAATAATTTATTAATGATTAAATAAGATAAGATTTACCTAGATTATTGGGAGGGAAGAATATTGTGCTACCGGATACCCCGATCTCTAAGGTCCCCATGCAGCATGGAACAACCCTGCTAGGCAAGGACTCCATGACTAGTCAAGTTTACGTATGTTGCGGCATACATGTTGTTATTGAGTCACAGTTCATAACATTATGTATTTTCAGTATATGCATTCCAGTATATGTTCAAGTTATATTTTAGTTTCAGTTATGTTATAAGACCATTTACAGATAAGTTTATGTTGACAAAATCAGTTTCATTTACAAAATCTCTTTATATTTACAAAATCAGTTTCATTCACAAAATCTCTTCATGTTTACAAAATTAGTTTCATTTACAAAACCCATTTTTTGTTTATAAAACCAAATCTCATTTACAAAAAAAATTATTTATATCTTTAAAAGCTAGTTTATGCTTATGCTTATGTTGTTATGTTATTAATTATCTGCTTTAGTTCTTTATTCATTGTTGTTTGTGATGTGCACTATAAGTACTAGACATGCGTAGCCTTGGCCATCCGGATTAACTGTAGTACCGGTGGTAGCGATATTCTTCAAAGAATGCATTTGTTAGTAACTAGATTTGTGATAACCCTAGTTAGTTAATTATAGAAAGTCGTAGGCATGTTTGGCCGTTGAATAAATGTTTGTCTATTCGTTTAGCTCATCCTTTTAATTCATTCTTTCGGCGCGTGGTTAGGGTTCTAAGTTCTGCTCAGGTGAAGGTCTGCAACCCCGGTCCTTGTTTGGTTTAAGGATTGTGGTCCCGATCCAGAGTAGTTCCTATGCCCTCTTGTCACTCGTAGCCTTACTTTACTTTATGGAATTTTTGTTATCAATTCTTCCAGTTATATTTTTGAGATAAGTACATTAGTACCATACAAGTCTTGATCTGTATTTTTTTAATATGTCGCTTTTCTGCTATATGTTGTGATATGTTTGGTCTATCACCTTGAGCACCTTTGTGGTACTTGTTGCTTGGGGTTCTGATCCACTGGTTTTGTATGGCCAGATTACCCTGAGGAGACACATGATCCACCGTACTTCCCGCAAGATGGTTCATACTTGTTGGACGGTGGTCGAAGCTCGCGAGTGGGTTTCCTTCTTCGACCCCTAGTAGTATTATTTTATTTTGTGGTATTTTAGCAAGAGGCAATGTTAGCCCCTTATTTTGAGACCACTTCTCTAACTTTGGTCAACATATTGTGTATATTAGACCATGGCTGGAATATTTGATCATGTATAGTTATACTCTGCTAGTGTTGTATTTTGTATTCACTAGCTTCATGATCACATGTGGTATGTAATTTGAGACGCCTTTTTTACTTTCATATATGATATACTCTTGTACTTATGTTGATGGATTGAGATACTAGGATTTGTTGGCCTTAGGAATGACGTCATAGCATGCTAGAGTTTAACCATTTTTTTTCTTGACAACCTTAGCACATTGCGTCTTACTTCGATATTCTTTAAGGTTTGGTTGGCCGTGTCAGTCCTCATATTTATCCAATATTCTAGAAGCGGGGCGTGACATCAATTTTGATAATAGTAGACATCAGAAGCATAATCGTTTTTTACCAGAATAGTGCAATAGTATTGATAACTGATCTCACCAGCTCAATGCGACCACCAAAAGATAGATTATGAGCATGCCAACCTATATGTGTCATTGTAAATATTCAAACATACTCTAATAATCTATATCTCGGGCATAGTTAACTGATAGAGGCAGACCCAAGTATTTAATTGGAAGCTCTCCTCGCTCTTGTAACACCCCGTTCCGCTCAAGCGGACTGCCGATTCAAACGACAAAAGTGCAATATCCCAACCCACTTTGCTCAAGCGAGGATACTCGTTTGAGGCAAAGAATATCCAGACTTGGTCCTTCAGGAGTCCGGCTTAGGCTTTCAGAGGCTCGCTTAGAGTATCCCTCGACCGAGGTGAATCATCGCTAAGGTGGGTGGCTAACCATACTTTGATAGAGTATCCTACACCTACACCTACCCATACGTCAAAATGATTGTCCTCAATATGCATTTTTATATAGATTGTCTAGTACAGTGTACTTATATATTTTTTGTTAATTATGCATGTTTTACTGTATTCAATTGGCATGCTTCTATGTATCTTGTTACGTCCCTCTAAGGACCTATTCCCTTTCCAGGTGTAGACAATTTTGACTATTCGTAGGAGCACGGATCAGGACTTGCTACTTCTCTCTCTTTCGAGGAGGTCTTCTCTTCGAGTCTCTTTGTTCATTAGATGTACTTATGTGGTTTCTCTTATATTCTAGTTGGTAGTGGATTTATCTCCACCCAACTACTTATTCTTAGCAAGCATTTTATACTTGATTCAGTTATATAGTTGATTGGTTATTTGATTCTGTAGATGAGATCTAGTTATGCCCTGTGACTTATGACATAAACATATACCACTTGTGAATTGTTATTCATAATACAGCGCACGTATGTGTTATGATTTCCATATATTGGAGTTGCCATACACATACGGCTGGCATGCTTACGTATTTCTAGTCCTACGTATTTTGGGACTGGGGCATGACAACATGCGACAGATTGTCAGACTAAATGGTATGCCAGTTAGCATAGTCTCGGATAAAGATTCTAGGTTTACTTCTCATTTTTGACAAAGTCTTCAGGAGAGCTTAGGTACCCGTCTAAAGTTCAGTACAATCTACCACCTGCAGACAGATAGTCAGTCAGAGACTATGTAAACCCCCTCACCCAAAAATAGGTATCTTGTGTGTATTTTGTATTTCTTGTATTTGTTTTAGATTATTTTTTTCAAATCAAATAAAACCAAATGATTTTATTAGGATACTTCACCATGGTTTGGACATTAATGATATAGGATAGCCCCAAAATCTGTATCATCCTTCATAGGAAGTAGCCTACACAGGAGACACTACCTGTAAGATCTTTTCGTGGCACAAAAAAATTTGATCCCTTGGCATTAGTATGACATTAGTGTAACAACCATAGATTCTTGTGTTAAATATTTAGATAATTTATATATATAATTTATTTGTGGTTATTTTTCAATCCCAACTTTCTACCATTAGCATCCCATAATTCTTTATGCCAAATTAGGCAATTTCTTCTTTTTGTAAGATGTGTATATTATTTACTATTACCTATTTTATTGGATATTTATTTAGTTATTTACTTAGTTAATTAGATAATATAATTATTTAATTTATTATAACTATATAAATATCTAATTATTAATTACAAAATATTTCATAAAATATTTTGGGTGTAGTATTTTATTAAATCTTTACAAAGTAATATTTTTTAGAATTTATTTTGTGTGCAAATATTAATTTAGAATTTTTAACCTTATTAATATATATAAATATATATGTTAATAAATATATAGTTAATAATAATAATAATAAGAAAAGATAATAATAATAGTAATAATAACAGTAATAATAATAGTAATGATAATAATAATAATAATAATAATAATCATAATCATAATCATAATTATAATCATAATCATAAAAATAATAATGTTGATAAATGGAAAAGAAAAGAAAAATAAAATAAAATAAAATAAAATAAAAGAAAAGAAAAGAAAAGAAAAGAAAAGGATAATATAAAACCTAATCCTATACTAATCCTAAACCAACCTATACCTAATTCCTAACTACCCCAGCAGTAAAAACCCAGCGAACCCCCCTGAACCCGCGACATCCCCCTCTTCCTATCTCTCTCTCTCTCTCTCTCTCTCTCTCTCCCTCTCCCTTTCTCTTTCTCTCTCTCTCTTTATATATATATATATATCAAAACTAAATATCAAACCCTAACCCTAATCTCCGACCTCGACCTCAGCGCCGACCCAACCCCTATATTTCACGGTATTGTTTCTCCCTCATCTTTGATCCTTTTTTTGAGCGGTTTATCCGTATACGTTCACAACCTAACCCTCTAGGATTTTCCTTCGAGCGGGACGAGTTTTTGTGCCCTGGATTGGTCGAAAAATCGACCGAAAGTTGACCGAAAAACTGTCCAAAAATAGTCCAGAATTTTAATCCAAACTCCCATGTTCATGTCCAATTTGCCACCAATCTGTTTAATATTTTAAAAATCTAATTGAAAGGTTTTCTTCTCAATATAACCGAATTTTTTTTTATTCTTTTAGTTTTTATTAATTTATTTTATCTGTTAAATTATTTGACCTCCAATACGACCAAAAACTTGATCTTTTAAAACTAAAATTTTGTGATACGGAGTGCGCTCCGCCAAACGGGACTGCCTAGTCACGTATCAATTGCACCGAATGGCTCATATGGTATATCCTGACGTGTGGGCTTTCAGGGAAGTTGATTCAGACGTGTGTGCGCGTCGAAATTAACCCGTATCCGTAAAAAGTTCCTGTATCGCAACTTTTGTAAACCATCACCCCACTTTGTGTACACTCATCGGAATATGATGAAACTTGCCCTATTAAATTCGTAGTATCACGCTGGTCCTGCGACCCAAGTTTCAAGTGATTCCGAGACAGTTGACCGAGTCTCCTATTCGTGGGCCCCATAGTTTGACTTGAAGGGCAAATTTGTGATCGGCTCACCAGAATCAAAAATTGGATATACCTTGAGTTCGTATCGTCATTTAGAATTTGTTTTATCCCATTTAGAGACATTTACCTCTGGCACGTATTTCGGTGCAAGGTATCCCATATATGGACCACTTTGACCCGAAATTACCGTTTTGCCCCTGTGTCCAAATTGGACGGAAGGGTAGAATTTTCTGACTATCTCGCTTATTATAGGAATGTTGGTGATGTTTATTTCAGCATCCGAAGATGTTCATTCGGAGGCCATAGTTTCTGATCCTCTATACTTGACACCTGGACGTTTATACTACGCAGCTTCTTGTCAGACAAGTATACCTTGCCATTGTACTGTAATTTATATTCCATATGGTGCATGCATTTTATTTATGTTATTTAGTTCATATATTTTAACTGCTATATAAATTGCGCGTCCAAGAATAAATTGGGTGCAACGACGGTGGCATCGTACCTTGTGTTTATTATATATTATGCATGTTGACCTAGTTTTACGAGACCACCACATAATTTGGAGGCATTATTATATTTTATTAGCCGTGACACAGTTGTTACACGAGTGTGAGTCTCATGTAGGACACAGACTTGCGTATTGGGTGGCCACCTGTACGTATGGGACGTGCGATAGGGAATAACTGCTAATAAATTTGCATGCTAGAAGACTTAGCAGTTATTAGAGGTACCATCGTGTCATGGATATGGCATGAATAGAGCATGGGGTGGGGAGAACAACAAGTAAGGCGTTTGGGCTCCTTTGTACTTTTCTTTTATAACCCGTACGCTCCGCCGGAGATGCGTGGTATGATGACCCCTATATTATCTACATGCAGCCTCTGACGTTCAAAAGACGTCATGCTTTTTAGGCCCCTGATTCTCCGAGAGAATCATGCCAATCCTATTTTAGCCAGATAGCCCACGTGTTAGAAAGTTGTTCTCAAAGTGCATTCACATAGGCGGTTAGACGACCCTTTGGATGTTTATTTTCAGTACTTTATTGGCATGTTTCTATGTATCTTGTTACGTCCCTCTGAGGACCTGGTCCCTTTCCAGGTGTAGACCATCATGACTATTCGCAGGAGCACGGATTAGGACTTTCTACTCCATTCTTTTTCGAGGAGGTTTTCTCTTCAAGTCTTATTGTTCATTAGATGTACTTATTTTGTTTCTCTAATATTCTAGTTTAGTAGTGGATTTGTCTCCACCCAACTACTTGTTCTTATCAAGCATTTTATACTTAATTTAGTTATATAGTTGATTGGCTATTCATTTTTATTTGATTTTGTGGATGAGATTTAGTTATGACCTGTGACTTGTGACAATTATATACCACTTATGAATTATTGTTCATATCACAACGTACGTATATGTTATGGTTTTCATATATTGGAGTCTCCATATACATACGGCTGGCATGCTTACGTATTCCTAGTCCTACGTATTTTGGGACTGGGGCATGACATATTTTTGGGTGGCCCATGAAGGTCGAGTTAGTTGTTTCGGTTACGTAACTGTACCGAGCGGGCCTTCACCTAGGATTAGAGTTTTAGGTCTCATCCATATTTGACTATGACTCACCTTCCTTCCAATCCGTTCTATTTAAATAATTGTATCCTGCTCGATTTATGTACTTTCCTAATAGTTCCTTGAGTATAGCCTTCTGCTAGAATATATGAATCCTTGTTGTTAGGATAATAATTAGGGTAATATTCCTACTAAGAATACAACTACAATATTAACACATCACTAAGTTTAGAATACCTAATGAACCCTAGCATCCCTTACCTGTCAATTGATTGACCATTATCCCTTGATATATTTATGAAGGACTTGAGAGTAGTATAGACACTACTATGGTTAGTTAGAAATTTGACCATATTGTTTGACCCTAGTATTGAGGAACCAATAGAAATCCAAGGTTGAATATTAGGACTAAACCAAACTTTCATAGTGAGATAATATAATAGGACTATAAAATTTAGCTTCTTTTCTTGATATTAGCATAACAGTACCTTAGAAAGCCAAGAGGAATGAATAGAAATTTTTCTTGATCATACCTCGAACACAGAGATTAGTATACCACCTTTTTCCTCAGAAAATCATGATATTATCAAGAGTCTCTCTATTTAATTTTATATCTTGTTCCTCTGAAACCTTAACGCTCGCTATTTGTGCGACGACTAAAAATGTTTCCTTCATCTTTCAATTCGTGCCACCTGACCCTTCTGATTGTAGGCCAAGTGATTTCCTTTATGTTAGGATATATAGTTTGCTAGGATTATAGTTGTTAATCTTAAATTTTGAAATTATGTGCTTAGTAGTTAGAACTTGATAGTTTGAGTTGTTCATTTAGATTATGATTTTATGATTATACTTTAGTTTCAAATCTTAGAACTTGATAGTTTGAGTTGTTCATTTAGATTATGATTTTATGATTATACTTTAGTTTCAAATCACGTAATTTGTACCCATATCTCAATACAGGTTATATCCTCTTTCACTTGAGAGCCAGTA